>JAHWFP010037942.1:107595-120172 GCA_023313725.1 Lithobius niger
TAGTTTTTCGCTGTTATACGTTGAAGGCGTACGTTCGTATCTAGGCGTTTATGGGCTAATATGCACTCTTTACGCATTCTTTACACTCCAACTCACTCGTTACATTTTTTAATGTTTTTTTTTTTATATTTTATTCTGCTGCAACTTTATTACGTTAACTTTTACTCAGGAGTTTACCCCCCCCCCCCCCCCACTCCAAAACTGATTTCTAAAATATCACCCTGCAGGTGGTGTAAATTAACCTGTTTTTATTCTTTGTGTAAATTTCACTAAAATCCATCGCTAAAAATCAACTACTTGCAACAACATTAAAGACATATACAAACCAAAGACCTGCCAGGGTATTTATATTAGTATTAAAAACGCTTAAACGTATAAATACCGGTGTAAGCCTTAAAAAACTTAATGCACTTAAGGAACAGAAACAATAAAAAGACGTGTAAGCCGTAAGTGTCAAACTAACACGTGGAATTGAAGCTCCAGCTCTGTAAGCCTGAAAACAAACGCAATACTCCAAAGGAACAAATTCAAGAAAAAGACATGTAAGCCAACAACGTTGCACTAACGTTTTAAAGTATAAAAGTTGAAAACCGGTTCATTGGTTCGATTTCTAGGTGAGAGCAATACTAACCAAACACGAATAAGAATAACAACAAGAGTATTGTAGTCGTATTCAGCATTCTAGGTCTTGTTCATATCTATATTTTAACCTATAACAAGTTGAAAATATCAAAGACTGTCACTTACGCAAAACCAAAATTCCTCCAAGTTCCACAATTCAAACTTGCAAATTTTCCACTATCTACTGATAGGCTTTTACAGGCAAGAGTCATGAGACTTGCACAACAACCACCACCAAACAAACTTCGCCAAGTCCACTACATTCAAATTTCCCTCTCCTTTCCCAGTGAGCCTTGGAACTCACCCTAGCTCACTGTCTGAGTTGGCTCCCTCATTAATACTGGAGCTGTTGCTGAATGAAGGTAAGAATTTTTCCCAGCTTTTCGTCAGTTTTTGATTCAGTTCTGCTGTCACTAATCTTCCTATCTGCTGATATGCCGATTTTTGCACGTTCATAAGTTTAAAGTAGGTTCGTTGGTTCAATCTCTAGGTGAGAGCAAAATTTCCCCAACAAGAAGATCAACAAGAATATTGTAGTCGCATTAAAATAACGTACAAAAGGCTGTGGTTCTTCTTAATGCCTATACTTTTAACTATAAAAATTGAAAATCCGTTCATTGGTTCGATCTCTAAATGCGAGCAATATTTCCCCAACAAGAACAACAACAAGAAAATTGTAGTAGCATTAAAATAACGTACAAAACGCCATGGTTCTTCTTAATACCTATACTTTTAACTATAAAAATTGAAAACCAGTTCATTGGTTCGATCTCTAAATGCGAGCAATATTTCCCCAACAAGAAGAAGAAAAACAAAAAGAATATCGTAGCCGTATTAACATACCATTCAAGAGCTCATAGGCCTTGTTCATACCAACGTTTTAAGCTATTAAATAAAAAAAATCTGATCATTAGTTCGATCTACAGGTGAGGGCAAAGAGTCCCAACAACACTAAAAACAACAACATGAAATTGCCAAGCTGTTTAGGCCAAGTGGTTCAATTTAGTGTTATCACGCGCTGTTTCATTAGTTTCCCGTTAACTACTGTACTGTATTTTTCGACGAATGGGGGTTAATTTTATTAGGGAGTTCTTATAATATATAAATGTCACGTTCAACAAAAGCATGATCTTAATTTTCGCACTTTTGTGCTTTGTTGTCAGTGTTTATATTTCAAAATTAGGTTTTAACCAAATCCTATTACGAAATGGGCATTGTGTGAATTTCTGCTATTTTTTTGTTGCACAAAACGTTTACGATTTTTTGAAATTTTTTCCTTGTTTCCTTTTATAACACCATGATTACAGCAATGTTTCATTCTGTGTTACTGAATTTATTTGGCCACTAAAACTATACGTTACTTGTTTGTTTATATTCAAAAATCCAAATAAATTCTCAGTTATTTGTCAAATACTTCCAGTGTATTAGTTTAGAATATCATTTTAAGGGACCTTTTAAAACTTTTCAATGCACTGAAATTGGATGCTATTAGCAGCAGTAAGCCAGTAACCAAGAAACCCCAAAAGTGGTACTGTGACAGATTAACCACCGAAGCGATGCTTCACCGTATAGCAAATTCATTTGGCTTAAACGTGGTTCAAAAATTTATCACTGGATGGCGCTCACAATCGATTCACGCCAAGAATGGGTGAGTGGTAATAAAATAGAGAATTAGGTTGTTGTTACAAGCTTGATTCATGAGTTGCAGTATTAATTAGTATTTTAAACTGGCACGTATGTAGGTATTAGGCAAGGCAGGGCAAGTGAAAGTGACAGTCTGTTCGAAGTTGAATTGCTGCCTCGCCAGACGCGTCCGACGGTCGCCATGTTTCCAAGCGAGACAACGACCAATCAGAGGGCACGATTTGGCCGCCTATGCTGAACTGTTTACAAAAAAAAATTATGCTACCGGGGCGGGTACTGGCTACAGGCTCCAGCCGAGCTAATTAGCAGCTCAATATTTCTCAGTGGTGACCTACAGATCACAAACATAGTCTGAGAAAGAAAGAAAAGACAACTGCCCCGACTGGGACTCGAACCCAGGACTTCCCGTTTACTAGCCGGGCGCTCTCACCACTGCGCTACCGAGGCGGGTACTCGCTACAGGCTCTAGCCGAGCTAAGTAGCTGTTCAATCTTTCTCAGTGGTGACCTAGAGATCACAAATATACATACAAGGAGGGAAAGCAACTTTGCTTCTTGGCCTCCACACTAGAAATAATGCAAGTACCGTAAATCGTGTATTAAAAGCCCAGTTGAAGCTAAAGCCCACCCCCTAAAATGCTGAAAAGTCAAAATCATGAAATAGTGGAGTTAAAGCCCATCCCTCAAATTTTCGTTTTTCTACGAAAAATTACCTAAAAGTTATACGATGTGAATAAAGATAGTACTGCTTGCTATGTTTACTGGCCCTTTCTCTTCTCCCTCCCTGTAGTTATAGTGGACTCTTTCTTTAGCGCCTAGCACCTGCACAAGGCCTGGGCATCTCTCACCTAAGCCTCCTCCCTTCTTCACAGCAATTAAAAGGATGTAAAAATTGGTCTTCATAGATCGTTCAAAAGCTTCGAATTTTCGGTAATAGATGTCCAGTAAGGTGAGAAAATTGATAATGCTTGATTTAAAGCCCACCCCCTATTTTTCCCAAATTAACTGCATAAGCCCATGGGCGTTTAATCCATGATTTACGGTAGTACATAAAGAAAGAAATCACAAGGTAAAGGGTAAACGAAGCAAGTAGTCTGCATTAAAGACTGGCCTTGTGAGGGTACACAACGCACTCGTCTGAGAAAGAAAGAAAAGACAACTGCCCCGACTGGGACTCGAACCCAGGACTTCCCGTTTACTAGCCGGGCGCGCTAACCACTGCGCTACCGGACCGGGTATTGGCTACAGGCTCCAGCCGAGCTAAGTAACTGTTCAATCTTCCTCAGTGGTGACCTAGAGATCACAAACATATATACAAGGAGGGAAAGCAACTTTGCTTCTTGGCCTCCACACGAGAAATAATGCAAGTAGTAAATAAAGAAAGAAATCACAAGGTAAAACGTAACTGAAGCAAGCAGGCTGCATTAAAGACTGGCCTTGTGAGGGTACACAATGCACTAGTCTGAGAAAGAAAGAACATACAACTGCCCCGACTGGGGCTCGAACCAGGACTACCCGTTTACTAGGCGGACGCTCTAACCACTTTACTACCGGGGCGGGTGCTGGCTACAGGCTCCATCCGAGCTAAGTAGCTGTTCAATCTTTCTCAGTGGTGACCTAGAGACCTAGGCTAGTAAACGGGAAGTCCTGGGTTCGAGTCCTAGTCAGGGCAGTTGTCTTTTCTTTCTTTCTCAGACTAGTGTATTGTGTACCCTCACGAGGCCAGTCTTTAATGCAGACTGCTTGCTTCCGTTTACCCTTTACCTTTATTTTCTCCCGTTTTCTGAATAAGTACAAAGTTTGGGAAACTTTTTGGGGGACATATAGTGTGTAACCCTAGGGCACCCCGTCAGGGCTGTGCCCATCACTGAACTCTGACGAGGTCAAACTGTTAATGCCAAAATTAACAGGTTATCTATGTTTTCCACCGGGCAACAAGATACTTAACTTCGCCGGCCCTCTTTCCGGCCGGCTGAAAGTTATTTCTTTTGCCTAAGGAAAACATACATAACCAAACCCGCCCTACCTCCAGTCTCGAGTCATCACCTGACGAATTGACAGGAAAATTGATGGCCGACTGAATGCACTTTTATAGAGCAGGGCTGCGCAGTTGGGTTACGGCGTCGGCGACTACAAGACACTGAAAAACTTCCAGGGAAACGCAACGTTCGAGGAACTAATGCAAAAATTAACAGGTTATGTATGTTTTCCTTAGGCAAAAGAAACAACTTTCAGCCGGCTGGGCAGAGGGCCGGCAAAGTTAAGTTGTTAATTAATTATTTTAAAATACTTTCATTCAAGTTTTGGCTAAAATCATTTATTTTGTACCCATTTGCCAACAATAAAAGAAAAGAGTGCTTAGCCAGGCTCCCCACCTTGTTGGTCTACAACAATTTTCCCTTTTCACTTTTATTTCCTATCCTTATCCAGTTCAAAAAGCTGGGAGGGTTCATTTAAAGGCAAGTATTTTACGATAAGCCAAAACCATTTTTTATCTTTAAAACTGTTTTCCTTCCAAAAACCTGGAAGAGTTCAAAATTAGTTTCTACTGCTTAACTGAAAATATACACTACCTGTAAATTTGTTGCGTTCAGTTCAGTTCGGATGCTCCTTATCACTCTCGAGGTTTTTTGCTCTCTAGATCCGACCAGCCATTTTTTTCCTCTTGATATGTCATGGTGGTGACTCAACAGGAGAGGTAGGATGGGTTTACAGGTAGTATATATTTTCAGTTAGGCAATAGAAACCAATTTTGACCTTCCCCCAGGTAAAATTGGGCTTTCTATATGTGCCGTTTACGAAAATATCTACTACCTGTAAATTTGTTGCATTTACAATTGACTTTGTCAATATATGGTGGCGGGCACCACATGATGGGTTACCCTGGGTTGTGAGCTGCACACCCCCCCCCCCCCAAAAAAAATAAAACTTTGCAATTTATTGAAAATAAACAGAAACAGGAGTGGATGGTCATTCGTTGGAAGAGGTGGTTCAGTTGGATGCGAGGGGGATCTTGCTTCTGTCGTCTGGAGGTCTTCGTTTCTGTTATTAATTGCTTAAGGGAGTTAGACTACACATCTGGTTAACGACAAAAGAGTCCTGCAGACAGTGTAGCCCATTAACTTCTCTTGACATGTTTCAGAAGTTGTGACTTGTGAAGACAGTTTGGCTTCTCCTTGATGTAGCTTGGAGGATTTCAGTGATGAACACATAGCTGTGGAGTGCCCATGAAGTCTCAAGTGCCCCGAGTTTGTGGATAACCTTGTTGGATCCAACTTGCGATTGTTGTGGTCGAAGTCGCATTGGTTCGTTTGGAGAATGGTAGGAAAAGGTGGATTTGGCCTCTCCGATATTCATCAGCTTGTTCAATAGAAGGTTAGGCATAAGGTTCCAACTGGACATTGTGTTCTTTCAGGTCTGTCGCCAATAACAGGGTTCGCACAAGATCGCACACAAAAAATTCAAGTACTTTTAAGTACTTTTTTCGAAAACGTATATGATTTTTCAAGGTCTTTTCCAAATATAATAAAATTTATTCAAGGATCTTTATTCATCAGCAAACTTGACAACATCTCACAAAACACATGTGATGGGAAAAAAAAAGCACGAAAAAAGCCGTGGTAAAATAAGCCCGAAGGGGGAAAAATTGTTCTCTTGTGTTGTTGCTGTTGTTAATTTTGTTATAGATAGGTTCAGTTGATATGGCTCGAATTTCACCAGGCAGGGTAAGGCGTTTCACCCGGTACGATTTTTTTCTTTCGGCTTTGTTCTCCTACAATCGTTTTACTACCTTAGTAGCCTAAACAACAGTACTGATGAAAATTCTTGGAGGATCAAAATTTAAAAGGTACTAAGCTTAACAACAGTTTCCGAAACATGTAAGTTATTTAAAACAAACTAGCTGTACCCCCGGTGTAACATACGCCGGTCTAGCTGGTTCCCGAATACCTAAGCAAAATACTTTACCGGTCGGAATGACCCTTCCCACACTCCCGCATTTCTCCATTGTGTGGCCTGTATTTCCCCCCCCCATACCTGCTCCCCCTCCCTTCGAACCCCTACTGTTTTGTTTTCAATGGAGGTCGAAATTAATATTTCGTTGTTTTGTGACTGATTGTTCACATTGTCGGGCACTGTTTTTCTTGGCCACCATGGTAAGAATGAACCTGCTCGCCCTCTTGCTAATTGTTACAGGCCACATCCTTGAACTATTCAACTCGGCTATAATAGTCAGCATTATGGAAGCAGTAGTTCGTTTGTTACGGATTGTTACACACATTGTAACGCACACACATATGATGAACTTGCTCAGTGCCACCCAAGCCTATTATATATATAGATGGTAAATTTGTCTTTACTTTGCTCACAGCAAAGGCATTTTAAATTACGAAAAAAAAGAACATTTTGCCGGCTAAAAATGGTTTCTTTTTGCCTAAAACATACTTAACCTGATAATTTTAGCATTACATTTCCCAAATGTGATGTTCTCCTGGAGGTTTCTTCTGGTGCACAGGCGCCTGCTTGCATATCCCACTACGCATGTGCGGTGCAGTCCTCCCTTATAAAATCGAGAGCGTGGACACTTTCGGCATTCATTTTACTCGCAATATGTCAGGCAGCGGTGACTTGAGGGGGGAGGCAGGGCGGGAGTTAGGTTAAGTATGTTTTAGGCAAAAAGAAACCATTTTTAGCCGGCCTGGCTGGGGGGGCCGGCAAAATGTTCTTTCCTTATTGCCAAAACATCTTAACCTGATAATTTTAGCATTATCAGTTGATCTCGTCAAAATTGGTGGCGGGCACCGCCTTGACGGGCGCCACGGGATGCAAGCAGGCTTAGTCCCCAAAATGTTTTTACCTGGAAGAGAAAAAATTGCACTTTATTCAGAATAGTGTGTAACAGGAATTTGGATCTCTTTCGTAGGGATTGATAGCCCTGAAAAGGACTGTTTGTGAGTCTTCTTACTCCATGGATGGCTTGCTTCTGCTTCGTTCTGAGTGCTTAAAGGGGCTAGACCACAGTTCTGGATGCAACGATTGGTCCCAGCCGGTGTAGTCCCGATTCTTCTCTTGACATATCCCTTAGGTAGTGGGAAATGAAGGCTGATTGATGACGCCAGGATGCTGCTGCCAAGATTTCCTCGATCGGGGTGGGCCCATGATGTAGAGATTGCTCTTACCTCATGTGCCGTCACCTCGTGTTCTTACTCATATTTTGTTTATCATAAGCTGCTTCAATAGTTTTTCTTATCCAGCGTGACACCATTGAGGCCGAGTTTTCGCCGTTCTGGAGGATGACGGGGAGAAAGAGTTGGTTTCTGCCTTTACGAATGTCTTCATGCTGTGTTCGGGCTTGGTAGAAGCGCAGTGCCCTGACAGGGCAGAGAAGGCATTCAGGTTCGTTGCCTACGATGTTGGAAAGGGCAGGAAACGTGATCGGTTTTGATGGTTCCGATGGTTTCTGTGTTTCTGCTCTGAACGATGCTCTCAGATGTAGTGTGCTTCCATCTGGATGGCTTGCTTCCGCTTCATTCTGAGTGCTTAAGGGGGCTTGACCACAGTTTTGGCTGCGACGATTGGGCCCAGCCGGTGTAGTCCCGATTCTTCTACTGACATATCCCTTAGGTAGTGGGAAATGAAGGCTGATTGATGACGCCAGGATGCTGCTGCCAAGATTTCCTC
The DNA here is from genome assembly GCA_023313725.1 of Lithobius niger. Lineage (NCBI taxonomy): Eukaryota > Metazoa > Arthropoda > Chilopoda > Lithobiomorpha > Lithobiidae > Lithobius > Lithobius niger. The sequence goes on from JAHWFP010037942.1 coordinate 115,539, forward strand.
GATCGGGGTGGCGTTGTGGTGGGCCCATGATGTGGAGATTGCTCTTACCTCATGTGCCGTCACCCTCATGTTCTTACTTATATTTTGTTTCATAAGCTGCTTCAATAGTTTTCTTATCCAACGTGACACCATGGCGGCTGAGGTTTCGCCGTTCTGGAGGTCGACGGGGAGAAAGAGTTAGTTTCTGCCTTTACGAATGTCTTCATGCTGTGTTCGGGCTAGGTAGAAGCATAGTGTCCTGACTGGGCAGAGAAGGCGTTCAGGTTCGTTGCCTACGAGGTCGGAAAGGGCAGGAAACGTGATCGGTTTTGATGGTTCCGATGGTTTGTGTTTTTGCTCTGAAGGATGCTCTGGGATGTAGTGTGACAGAGGAGAAGTTAGGACCAAAAATGCAGTAGGCTGGGGCTGCGGAGAGGGCTTGGATTTCGGAACATCTTAGGCTGGCTGCTAGGGTTACGAGGAAGACAGTTTTACGGGTCACGAGATGAAGAGAACTGTCTCGCATGGGTTCGTATGGTTCCTCCATTAGGGATTGTAGGACAAGGGATAGGTCCCAGTGCGTTACGGTTAGTCTGGTTGTGGGGCGTTCGTTTTCGAATGAACGTAGTAAAGCAGAGATGCGATAGTCGTCTAATAAGTTGGTTTTATTGGCGGCTTTGAACACTGAGTTTAAGGCGGAGCAGTAGACGAGGATAGTTGACCCTTTAGCTTGTCGATGTTGAACAGGTCTGAGAAGAATTTTAGGAGGTCGGGTAAAGGGGGGTCGATTGGATTTGTATGTTTCGTGATACACCAATGAATCCATTTGGACCAGTGACTTTCATACATGCGGTTGGTGGAGTCCTGGTAGCTTTTGAGGCGATGCGTTCTGCTTCTTCTTGATGAATTCCAGCCTTCATCAGGAGTTTGACGATAGTAGCTACCCGTGTAAGTTGAGGTTTGCAAGGTTCGGGTGTAGTTTTGAGCCTTTTTGTTGTGACAGAAGATCTGGATGAAGGGGTAAACTTTTTGGAGTGTCGACTACCAGGTCTAGGAGAAGTGGAAACCACGCTGCTGAAGGCCAGAGTGGGGCTTACGAGGAACAGGCTCTGCTTTCTTCTATTTTCTGAAAGACTTGTGGTAGTCTCTTGAAGGGAGGGAACAGGTACGCAAATAGGTTGTGCCATGGGAATGTCAAGAGGGTCAACTTAGGGGTGACTAAGGGGTCAAAAGGTTGATGTACAAATGCCGTGACATGTACGCCGATCAGATTCTTCGAGCACTGATGCAGAATCCAGACTGTCGTACGGAAGAGATGAGCCGGTGTGCGTTAATATGGGATGAGGGTGAGCTTGGCAGCGAAAGATTCGTTCCATGTTGATGAGTGGAAGACCAGAACGCCGCATCTTGGAAGAGGTGGTGTGAGCGGTTTCACGTTTCCGTTTCCTTGATGTTGGAAGAGGAAAAAACCATCCCTGTGTGTACAATTTGCTGTGAAAAGACGAGGGTGGTGCCGGGCTCAAGTTTGGCCTAGTAGTACCTATTCTTGATGGCTCAGTCCATGGGTCGACTAATTCTCTTGGCGGATCATTGCCGAGTTGCAGTGGTCACGGCCGAAGGATGAGAGGATCGACATGATGAGGACAATGAAACATTTGATAGCTATTGCCTGAATTAGTTGAAATCGTTGTTTATTTTTTTGTCTGGTGCTGTCACTGAGGCAGTTGCGAGGGTGATGGCAAGGTTGAAGGACGGTGGCGAGGGACGGTGTTCACCATAAGGGAGTGCAGGCCTTCCAGTGAACTTTCGAAAAATAGTAGGACTTTTCCAGAAAAAAAGTAGGACAACAGGAGCAACAATAATACTGTACAAATAAGTTACAGTTTCGCTTATATAGTTGCATTGGCACACTAATTTTTTTCCGCCCATCTTTCTTTAAAACATAGTCTTTTACAGTTCTCAGTCCGATGGAACTTTTGTGTAATGATATGCAACCCTGATGTCATCAGCGCATTTTTAAGCAAGATTCCTCGTTCAACACCAACGTTTCCACGAGCTTAAGTGAAGCCACATTTTACATCTTTAGCTAAGTGAGGTTACTTTTTCATTCAGCTCCTTCAGTTGAAATATTTTTTCCCAGTAAGAGTCAATTCTTCGTAGTTAGTTCAACTTATGTTTTTCAACTTTTACAAGTCATCAGAAACATCAGAATCGATTGGGTAACATTTTCATTCATCTATTCCCCTGTCTGTTTCAAGCGGCCACAAGGGATGCCCCATCATTGTAAGTATCCGCATGCTTGTTGCAGAGATTATGTCTTCTTTGCAACCCATGTACATTATATGCAGTCAAATGGTCCAAGACGCTCCAATTTTTTGAAAGTGGTGTCTTTTCTGTTTCAGAACCAATTTACATTTTTCGTTTAGCAAGAGATTTTTTTCTTCGCTTACGTTTATTGCCAAGAGAGTACTGCCTGTGACATTCTCTAGAACTTCTGGTTTTATAAATTGCCTAAGACGTAATACAAGATCATTTAGTTTGTGTATAGACTATGTGCACCAAAGTAACTTAATTCTTTCTGTAAGAGTGTCGTCAGAAAATTACAAAAAGTTCACAGCAGATATCTAAAACTGCATTTTCAGAAAAGAAGTAGAAACTTTGAAAACTGTAATAATTCTCTTGTAACAATCTGATTGGCTCAGCTTTGTTAGTTCAAATTGTATTTTGGTGTGCGTCTGTACGGAGTTTTACAAACTTCAGCATGTGACGCATTTTAAACTTTTTAAAAGTGGGAAAAGTAGGACATTCACCAAAAAAGTAGGAAAAATAGGACAACTGGAAGGCCTGGGGAGTGGGAATGCTGTGGAGAGTTCCGGCGCAGCCAAGGATGAGGGAAATCGTGTGAAAGAGTTGGTCGGGACACGATTGTTCCGTCTTCAGGCAGGAGGCTGGCTTCAGGTTACCGTCGGGTCCATAGGGCAGCCGAGATGAGTCGGGAGAATGGTCCCATTCAGATGGTGATCTTTCAGTGAGGGAAGCAGGCAAGGGATCTTTTGTCAGGGGAAGGATTATCTTGCAGCAAAACATCGATCTTCGGGCTGAAGGCGAGCAAACAAAGGATTCAACGAGTGAAGGCTGTCAAGGGGTCCGAAGGGGCTGCCATGAATAACGTCAAGGGACCGCAGACACCGGCGGGTGATGGTTTGCAGAGCAGATTGCGTAGGATGAGGAGGTACAGCCGGCAGAAGAACGTAGGCATGAGGCTATGATATTTGTTGGTGAGGAACTTCCAGGCCAGAACGACGGAAGCCAGAAAGTGCTGCAACGATGGTCGGCGAGGGGCAGAAGCAGTGAAGGATGAAGATCGAAGTGGCTGCGATGGGCGTCGGTGAGGACAGTGGGCAGCGAAAGGCGGAGATATGATATTGCTGCGATGATGGTCGGTGAAGGACAGAAGGCAATGAAGGATAAAGGTTTGAAACAGCAGTGATGAACGCCGGTAAAGGACAGCAGGCAGCGCAGGCTGAAGGTCAGTAATGCTGGCCAGAGATGGACCAGACTGCGTAGGACCAAGGTCCGAAGGAGTTGCATCATGCTAGGCGAGGGACAGCAGGCTGCTGGGAGCTGTGATGTTAGTCAACGAGGGATATCAGACAGCAAAGAATGAAGGTCCAAAGGAGCTGCAATGCTGGCCAGTAAGGGACAGCAGGCAGCGAAGGGTGAAGGTCCAATAGAGCTACAATGAAGGTCGGCAAGGTGCAGTAGGCAGCTCCATAAGAGCAGTGATGAAGGAGGCATCAATGGGCGAGGGTTAGCAGCAGCTAATGATGTCAGGTGATGAGCGCAAACAGTGATGAAATGCGGTAGGTGCAACGGGCTGTGACAAGCTAAAGTGGCAGAGCTGGGAATCACAGTCTGTGCGTTGGCAGAGCTGCAAACAACAGTCAAGTCAAGAGGGCTGCAATGCAGTAGCTGCAAGATGGTGGAGGAACAGTAGACAAGTCATGGGAGAGTCAGCGGCAGTTTGAAATCATCGGTGGCAAGAGGCCTAAATGGTGGCAACGATAGCTGGTGCAGCGGAAACTTCCGACGACGTTCAGCAAGGTCATGGTCGGTGGCAGGTGAGGGCCAGCAGAGCAGAGAAGGCTAGAGCTGCAATAACGTCGAGGGTTCGAAATTTAATGATATGATGCGGGTCCATGACTGCAAAGGTGCGCAAACGAAAAGTGTAGCCCAGGCGAGGGTTCTTCGTTTAGGCGAACTGTGTTCTGTTAAGGCGAACAACATTTGGGCTAAGAATCTTTCATAGGGCGAACGCAGTGCTGCAGGCGAACTATCTTTAATGGAAGAGTTGGCCACCAGATAAATGACGTTCAGCGTGAAGCGTCTTCATAGGACGAACTGTGTTCCGTTAAAGCTAACGACGTTCGGGCAAAGAGTCTTCTTAAACGAGTTTTCCACCAGACACATGTATGTTCAACGCAAAGAGTCTTCATGGGGCGAACGCCGTGCTGCAGGCGAACGGTCTTCAATAGAAGAGTTTTCCTCCAGACAAATGACGTTCGGCGAAGAGTTTTCTTAGAGTGAAAGTTGTTCTTCGGGCAAACTGTGTTCGAGCGAAGTATTATTCCCCCTGGGCGAACAACGTCGAGGTG
>JAHWFP010037942.1:120182-193075 GCA_023313725.1 Lithobius niger
GTGTTCGAGCGAAGTATTATTCCCCCTGGGCGAACAACGTCGAGGTGAGGGTCTTCAGATGCGAGCCGATGAAGGGTCTTTGTAGGGCGAACATAGAGAGTTCGGGAGATGGATCTGTCGATCGAACCAGAGGAGGAGCAAAGCGTCTTCAACAAGAGCCTGAGGAAAAGAGATGCAGCTGGCCCAGGCCGAACGCTTTGATAGGAGGGCTGCGCATGACGCATGCACAGTGGGGTTAAGCAGCTGGCCAGATCTACAGAGCGAAAAAACCTCAAGATGATAAGGAGCATCCAGGAACTGAATACAACAAATTTACAGGTAGTCGATATTTTCGTAAACGGCACTTTTATCTGACTTTGCCCAAAAATGAGGCGGGTCAGTTGAACCAAGCCTGCTGCATAAAATCATTTCTTACACCCCTTTCCTAATTTTCCGAGCTTCCAACTCCTCAAGATTTACTCGATATTCATTTTTACTCATTTTTCTTTTTATAAAATAAGAAAGTCTGAAAGGACCGTACTAACCTTAAAATAATTTTTCTTCCACAGAGTGAAGAAGGTTCAATTAAATCACTTTGTTGCACTTCATACTTTTTCCCTATACCAGCCACATTAACATCCCTGAGGTAGTGGCTAATGAAGGCGTTAACTACTTCCTCTAATGGACACCTGACACAAATGCCCAAGAAAAAGTTAAAGCTCTGAGCTCATGGGCTTTCGCCACTGCGGATGATCAGACATATACATTGTAGATGTCATTGCAGATGTCTTCATAAGCGTTGTTGATGACAGTTTTTATCCATGAGGCGATCATCGCAGCCTATGTCACACCAAAGGCGGTTGCAAAAGGAAGGAAGAGTTAGTTTCGTCCCTTGCGGAATTCGAGGTTTTCAGTCCTCTTGATGTAGTAATGTAGGGCCCCGTACTGGGCACAGTAGTCTCTCAGGTTCATCTCCAATGAGGTTATTGAGTGCAGGGATAACGATTGGTTTGGATGGTTCACAGGGTTTCTGGGATTTGGCTTGAAAAGATGATCTGGCTTGAAGTTGTATGGCACTGAAGTTATCATGGAAGAAACAGAAGCTTGGGTCGATGGAGTGGGCTTGCACTTCGCTGCATCTTTGTCCAGTGGCAAGGGTTGTGAGGAACACTGTTTTTCTGGTTAGGTAGTTTAAGTCACGGAGTTGCATTGGTTCATACGGTGCTTTGAGTAATGATTCGAGCACGATGGCAAGGTCCCAATCTGGGAAAAGACTGATGGATGGATGGTCGTTCGTTCTCGAAGGATTTGATGAGGGATATTATGTTGTAATCATCAAGTAAATTGTGATTTCCAGCTGCTTTGAAGACGGAGTTTAGGGCTGATCTGCATACGAGGATTGTCGAGCTCTTTAAGCCTTGGTCGATGAGTACGTTGAGGACTTTTAGGAGGTTTGGTATAGCGGATTGACTGGAATAACTTTCCTCCCGATACACCAATGAAGCCATCGATTCCAGTGGTTGTCGTAAATCCTATTGGTTAACTGTCGGATTGCTTTGCTTGCGATGCGGGTGGCTTGTTCTGTAAGAATTCTTGTCTCTTCAAGGAGTTTGACAATAGTAGCCACCCATGTAAGTGTCGGGAACGGGTGGAATTGGGTTCCTTTCCTTTGTGAAAGTAGATTTGGAAGGTCTGGTAGGTTTCTTGGAAGGTCTATTAGGAGGTTTAGAAGTTGTGGGAACCACGAAGCTGAGGGCCAGTTCGGTGCAATCAGTAGGAATATTCCTTCTGTTTCCCAGATCTTTTGGAGAGCTGCCGGAAGTAGTTTGAATGGCGGGAAAAGGTAAGCATAGAGGTTCTGCCAAGGGAATGTCAGGGCATCTACTCCCCAGGCTTGAGGATTTGGGGAAGTTTGGCATTGTGCCTCGTGGCGAATAGGTCTACCATTGGTCTCTACCAAATGTTGAGAGATTCGCAGATGGATTTTTCGAGGGACCATTCCCCGAGAGAGTCGGCTATGACATTCCTGTTGCCTGGGATGTGAAGTGGTAGAATCGTTGTCCCCAGGGTTCTGCACAGTTTGAAGATTTCTGATGTGGTTTGATGTAGGAGGCGTGAATGGGTTCTTTCCGGATGTATGCTACTGCTGTTGTGTTGTCAATGTGGACTTGGACGACTTTCGAGGCGACTAGATGTTGAAAATGGTGTAGAGCTTCCCGTATGGCTTTTAGTTACAGGACATTGATGTGGTCCAAGTTGTTTAGAGGCCATGTTCCTGATGCTCCCAGGTTTTGAATGTGGGATCCCCAACCGTGAAGTGAAGCGTCTGTGAGGTATACGTCTGGCTGTGGTTCGTGGTGGGGTACTGCTGCTGTCAGTGTTGTTGCGTCGGACCACCACAGTAGTGCGTCGTGAGGGAAAAAGGTCTGTTGGTTTTGAGATCTTCATGTCGGGGTTGTGTCCCCAGTAGTCTATGCGGAAATGGTGGAGGGTTTTTGTCATCTATCTTCCGTAGGGAACAAGTGCTGCCATGAAGTTTAGCTTCCTGATTAAAGAGTTCAATTCTGTGATATTGTGTTTGGGGTTGGTCCGGAAGGAGCGGCAGGTTTGGAGGACATCTTGGATTCTTTCCGTTGAAGGAGATATGGTTGCAGATGTGCGGTTGAAAAATGCTCCCAGAAAGGTGAAGGTTTGGCTTGGTGTTAGTCTTGACTTTAAGGAAGTTTATGAATGGTGGAGTGGGATATGGAGGTAGGCGTCCATTAGGTCCAGGGATTTGGTCCAATCGTTTTGATGTAGGGTTTGCCGAATGGAATCTAGGGTTTGCATCTTGAAGCGGTTGGTATGGTGTGGTATGGTAGTGGTTTTAGATTGAAAATGAGGCGTTTTCCACCGGATATCTTTGGTGTTAGGAAAATGGAGCTGTACAAGCTTGGTCAGAAAGGGTTTGGATATTTCCTTATTGCTTGTTTAGCGAGGAAATTTTCTACTTCAGTGGAGAGTGCGTTTGAGGGGTGTGGGGGGAGGTCCCATGCGGGTGGTGACGTGAGAGGCGGTTTTGACGTGAAAGTGGGGCGGAAGCCGTTGGCGATGATGGAGAGGATGAAGGGGTCGGTGGTGATTTGCTTCAAGGCTGGAAAAAAGCGAAGGCAGCCACCGACTGGAAGCGAGGTCGGCTGGGGATGGTCAGTGGGAGCTGCGGGCTTTGCTACAAACTCCTGGAGAGGAGTGACGGCTGCGTTGGTCGTAAGGAGTGTTGTGGTATGGTTTGTTTCCTTTGCGGTTGGATGGGTCCCACGAAAGGGTCGGTTGTCTTGTTGTCTGGGTTCGTCACGGTTGTAATGGGGTTTGTGGTTGTCGGTTTGGTAACTGCTGTCATCACGTTGTTTAGCCGGAAAGGATTGTTGGTTTCTGTTGAAATTCCTGGGCTTGTTTTTGAACTCTTTTGGTTTTTTTGAGATGTCAAGGTGAGGGGGGGGGGGGGGGGTAACTTCAGCATTTAGCCGTTGAAAACTGAATGAAACTCGTGAATTGACAGGTTTCGTAGGATGTGACGAGTGGAGTCATTGATGAGGTGCATAAGGCTGCTTCACGTCGAAGGAACGTCGAGTTTAACAGAGATTTAGGTAGCCAATTGAAGGAGTGGAAGGTGGCAAAGGAGGATTTTTTGAAGAGTTGGTTTATGAGGTCGGTTAGACGGCTTGCTTCGGTTCGGCTTGATACGGTTGAGTTTCTCGCAGAGAGCGTTGATGGCGGTGTGAATGATGTCGGCTTGGGAGGCGGTGCGTAGGCCGAAGCAAAGTAGCTTGTCATTGTCTCTGATGACTGCTGAGGGTACCTAGATTTTCTTTGAGATAAAGAAGGAAGAGCCAAAGTCGAGTTTTGCTTCTGGTGTTTAAAAACTCCTTTCCTTTGTACATTTCGAAGTGACGTGGATATGCAGAGCCATCTCTGTATGGCCGAAAGAACCAGTTTTCCTTGGCCGGTCGGGGTGGGGATCTTGGTCGAGGATGAGGGGTTCTCCTTTGCTGAGTAACAAGCCTCCGTTGCGGAGAAGGGTGGTAAGGAGTGTGGTCGATTGGCCGAGCATTCTTCTTTTCTTTCTCGGTTGGTCTCATTGACAAAAACCGAAACTAGTTGCTAAGCCCCGATTGATCGTTGGGGCCGCGGAATCCGGTGGTGGCTTGTAGAGGAAAGCCGCGGGGCGGGGTATTGACTTTTGCACAGTTTTCAGGAGCTGACGAAGCGGGATTGCGGATGAATCTTCGTTGTTGTCATCAGTTGTCATCACTAAAGAGTGCGTGTCGAGAGGACGAGTTGGATTGGCGTGAAGAACTAATGAGTGCTGATGCGGTGTCAAGATTGGAATCATCGTCTAGGGCACTGTCTGAGGAGGATGACGAATGCCGAAGCGGTGGCTGGTGGTGTGAAGGCTGGGGTGGGGTTGGTGGCTTCTGGAAGCAGTGGGTTGATGGCGTAGGCGAAGCGGCCGATGGAGTTGCCAAAGATGGTGAGGGCGAAGTGCGGCAACGTTTAAAGAGAGTCCCGGTGAGTCGAGGAGACGTTACACGGTCGGGTTGGTAGAAAAAGATCCAGGACTGGGAGGACTGGGAGTTGGAGGTGGAAGGCTTCGGCTTGTTCTTGTAGTGGAATTTTTTAATGGCGCGGTCCATCAGGGCGTGAACTTGCTTTCAGGAGAGCAGTTTGTTATGACGAGGGCCCCGGGAGGTTTGAGACGAAGCCGAGGGGAGAGCTCCAATGGGCCGTCGGTCGATAAAGAGGTGGAACGTCGGTTTGTTGACATTGAGGAGGAACTTCGTGTCATGGCGGTCCGAGTGCTTTTGGGGTTGGCCGTAGGGTAACGGTGAGATCAGCAGAGACGAAGAAGTAGGAGAAGCTCGAGTGTTAGGTGATGAGGGAGGCGAAGGTGAAGCATTGGCCAAAATGTAGGGATCGGGCGGCAGAGGGCTTGCAGGCGTAGCCGCTTTGGGAGACGGCTGTGTGGCCGAGGTCCGGGATCTTGCCGTGGGGACGGCGTTAAGAGCCAAGGGCAAAGTGGGCAAGGTGGGCAGGATGAGGCGAAGCTGGAGAGCAGCAGAACGTGACCGTCACGGTCGAATGGAGGGAAAAAAATATGTCAGGCCGGCCTCGCCAGAATGCTTTTATAGAGGGGTCTAGCGCATGCGCAGACCGGGTTACGCAGCTGGCCATCTACCGACAACTTTTCAAACCTCCACAGAGAAGCATCCTTCAGGAAAGGAATGTAAAAAACACAGGTAATCTAAGTTTCCGAAGGACAATTCAAGAACTTTTCAAGGCCTCCAAAACCGATTGTTCAAATTCAAGGACTTTTAAGGTTTTCAAGCACCTGTACGAACCTGATGCCACACCACCACATCACCGTGACCGTTCGTTGACCCAATACCTGACGTTATGCTACTTCGGCATTCCAATCCACTCCACCAACAAAGAACTGGCTTACTGACCGCCAACTTGTCTACCTCGGCCAATGGAACTACACAATAATTTAGCCACGTTACAGCAACTTCAAAATCTTTGCAAGAAATAATGTCCCGTCGCCTCCATATGAAATAATTAATGAAGTAATTAATTAAAAGTGTAATTAAAATTCTGAAAGAAAAACCAAAACTCTTGAACCACATGAATTTGACGACCTCCCTTGCCAGCAGTAAGAAAAAGAGTGAAGAGACAGGAGTAGGGCACGGAAGTAGGAGCTGAAGTAACGCAAATTGCAAGTTTTTGCTTAATTACTACAGTAAATATACAATAAGACGTAGGATGCCCCTATTGGTGGGAAGGGGATCTCATCTGTAACACAGATGAGTGATTCACAAAGGAGAACCGTATTACCTGGGAAGGAAGGTACGTCAATGCAATTTCTACTTAATTCAAACGGGTCCAACACATTCGAATCTACTTCAACTTGACCACTTAAGACTTAAATCATTACAGTTAAACCTCATTATAACAATAAATCTTATAACAATGCTATTTTGAGACTCTTACAGCAACAATGCATGCATTAAGTGTTGGTTTATAACAATATCACTTCTATTTCCAAGGACCCTTGGGCATTGTTATAAGGTTTACTGTACATATAACCTGATCCGGTCTTCCATGACGACAATAGAATGGGTTCAGATCAAATTCCTTCTCACTCCAGTGAACTAAATGAACTGCGGGAATATTTTTGTTGAACCGACCTCTGATCAGATTTTTTCCGAAGTTTTTTCAATCGCAATGAACTCGTCCTCAGATGAAGGCTGTAGGTCGATATTGCATGGATTTTAAATGAAATAATGTATTTTTTTTACAGAAAGGGTGACTGTCACCATGGGTTTATCTGTGGCTTCACTACTAAATTCTATAATCTGACATTTTTAACTGTAAGCTGGCCGTAACTTCAGCTTTCAACACCTCCCACTTGGCCGTGCCAAAACTAAAACTGCAAAGGGAGTTGTTAGATGACCAACAATAGTGGAGAGCCTGGCTAAGCATTCTTTCCTTTATTGTTGGCAAATGAGCATACAATAAAAGATGAGTATTTTGAAGGAAAATACAAACACGACTTGCAGTAGGCCCCAAAAAAGAAAAGTGATGGGTGGTGGCACGCCTGGCTAGGCGCCTTTTTCTTGATTAGTGGACAAGTAAGCATTATTGAACGAAAATAAGCTACGAATTAAAGGTATTATTTTTGAAGTAAGTGAAAATAATAAGACTTTCTGAGAAGTCCCAATTATCGAGAGTTATAGAAAATAGTGGCTTTGGATTAACAGCCCTTTTCTTTAACATTAAACTGTAACTTGTCATATGCCTGCATCATCTTTCATTCGGGCCAATACGCTAATGGTTAAACTGCAAATAAGTTGCACAATCATATACCAGTTATTTCAGGCGTAATTTATTTCTCCAACACAGTGTCTGCTTGAAACAGCCAGGCAATATAACCAACCATAATCCCAATGCCAACTTACTCACTTTTCATCTCTCTTTTGTGAACTTCAGAGCATGACATATGTACATGTGTTACTGTACAACCACTGTTACACCAGACGTTAAGGACCTTACAATATTTGTTATTATCAGTCTTATTGTAGCTTATCGGTTGCATGCTTGATTTCAATTTAGGTAGCTTGTATTGTAATCTTGACAATAACGGAAGCAACTTTGCTGGACAGCACTTCCTTACTTTCTTTTTTCATTAGCAGTTACGCCAATGAATCTTCTCAAAAATTCAGCAAAAACTATTCAGTGACTGAAAACACCTAAAGTGGTCATAATTTTCAGCAGCACGAGTAGTTTCTAATCTAGGCACTAAAATACTGTGTTGTTCACTGCACTCGTGCATTTTAAGAGTCAATACGAGGCAGTAGAACTTCGCATTAATTAAGGCAACTACTGCGACTTGGTTGTAAATACCATTCTGTACGAATTTGGTTGACTCTTGGAACAGATCTTCTCAGCAACAAGCTAAGGTTCAACACAGCATTACTAGGTAGGAGAGCATGCGATGCAAAATTTAATACGATAAAACTATCGGCCACTAGACAATTTTATTATCCCACGTAGCTTTTCACTATTTGCAAAGACCAGACCACTTCTTTTTCATAAACACGGCTCAGTTAAACTCACAATTTATAGCACCTTTTGAAAAGGTGTTGCATCTTATTTTTTTTGCCTACAGTAAACGCTTCACAGCTAAGACTTGCAAATAAATATTGCCTGCAACTGTTTAAAGTTATGTCGTCGGCCCAGAAGTTATAACAAAACAGCACACCAAATTGGTAATGGCAACAACCCTTTGGCATGGAAAAAGAAATGACCATAGCTAATCTGGACAAACACGTTCATCTCTATTGAGTTAAATTAAAACTAATTCAAAGTATGTGGCCACAATCTTCAAATTTAGCGACATCTAGTCACATTTACGGGTGATAATTTACTTTTTTTCAGCCACATGCAATGAAACTATGTCAAGGAAGGTTTCAGTACGTAATGGAATGCTTTTTTTCTGCTATGGTCTTCTGGGCAACTTGCCAAGGTACCATCATGCTACCATTTCATGGGTGACAATGCTGTCTTCACAATGGTTCCAAGCATATCAAGCTTGAGGTGGCTGCTGCGATGGAACTGAGTTGATACTGAGAACTGAACTTGGTTCCGACGCAACGACCTGCTGGTCCTTGAGATGCTTTTCAACCTGTAACCAAACAAGATGTTAGAAAAGTCCCGTTCACTATACCACGAGCCATGGCTGTTTGCCTTATGTCATCATGAGTTAGCCACTCACGAACAAGAATAGCGGATCTTTGGCCGTCTGAGTGGACTAGCGCGTCACAGCAAACAGCCTTGGCACGTGGTTTAGATGGATTACTAACTATTATTATTATATTATAGCATCTCTTCCGTAATCACTCACCACATGTTGTAATACATTTCTAAATAGCTCATACAAGCACTAAGCAATATATTTCAACTGGCTGCAATTTTTAGATAGGCCTACTACGCTTTTAGCGAACCACGATAGTTGCTACCGACCTGAACAAAAGACGGCAGCTCCGCCGTGATAAAAGTTAACGCTAAAAACATGGTTGTATTCATTATAAAGAAAGATATAAGAACTTACGGAATAGTTGGAAATCATCCAACAGAACTCAGAGTCACTGAACTACTTAACTCTATAGTGGATAAGGGAAGAATCCAACACTTTACTTGCCCGGCCAAAGTCGACATCGGTCAGTACGTGATTAGGTGTTTTCGTCAAAAATTATTTGCATTAAGGCTGCGATCACCTTTTCCCCATTATTTTCTGACATGCTATTTTAGTAAAAATACATTAAAAGGTTACTTACAAAGCTGTTTTCTTGCTTACAAAAAAAATTTGCATGTTAAAAATGCTTGCAGAATAAAAAAAAGATTTAAGAGAGGAGGGACTACTCTCTTAATTCTTTATTTTTTCTGCAAGCATTTTTAACATCCAAACATTTTTGTAAGTAACATTTTAATGTGTTTCAACTGGCTGCAAAGTACCAAAAAACAGCATGTCAAAACAGCATGTCAAAAACAGCATGTCAAAAAATGATGGTGAAAAGGCAATCTCAACCTTAATGCAAATAATTTGTCTAAAACACCTAATTACAGAAAAAAAAAACCGGCTACCCCTGCACAAAAAAAATCTTTTGTTCTCAGAGAGGAAAATCTTTTTTTCAATGGCGTTACCCTCATCGATTTATCTTTTCTAATTTGTTGTGTGCCTGAGAATTACTTTAATTTTGCATAGCTTGAACTTACTATTTTGCGCACATGTATCAGAGCTTGGCTATCATTTTTTCCCTTGCAATTTTCAGGTCTGTAAGGAGGCGTAATTGTTACTTGATTCATAACAACAATGTTGGGACCATTCCAAGTCACTTCTTCAATTCTGAAATGAAAATTAACTCTTGATTACTGGTGTATTTGGAACAATCTTTGCTAGTTCATAGATACAAAAAAAATGTACAGTACTGGCCCGAATATACGGAGAATTGCAGTTTCAGGCCCACCAATTCAACAAAAATAAATGGACACTATTACAGAGGTCGCACTTGCCCACACATAAAAAATTCAAGCACTTTCAAGGAGTTTTTTCAAACCCTTTACTGATCAACAAACTTGTCCATAACATCTCACCAAACATTAAAATGTTCCTGTTTTAATCGTGCATGTAATGGAGAGAAATAAAAAAACGGTAGATAAAAGACGGGTTGGAAAAAACAGACGAGGAAAAAATAAAGCTGCATGGTAAGGAGTTTCTCCTTTTTTTATAGGCTTTTTTTTTGTAGCCGTTTTTCCAAGATACATTTTTAAATGCCTAGTCAACTGATGAAAACGCAAGAACCAACAAAAATGGAGATTCTACCCGAGAACTTGTCCTACCAGGAGAATCTGACAGAACTGCATTACCAATGGGAATCCTTTCCCTACCATACAGCGCATTGTAAACCACACCATACAGTCAATTTACATTAAACTAACTAGTATAGTAAAATTTTGGCTAGCTAGAACAACAAAAATTCGAATTCCAGACAAATTTGTATTGGGAACTACTCGTTCGTTTTGCACTACACTCCTTTTCAAAGAGTCAGATATTTATACACAATATCTAGCAAATTTTTGACGGCTTATAATCAGTAGATGGTAGTAGGGATGGGTCGGTAACCGAAACCGAAACCGAATTTTCGGTTTTTACTGAAAACCGACACCGAAACCGATTCGGATTTTGTGTCGGTTTTTCGTACGGTGTTTGAAAGTCAAAAAAAATGATTTATCTCTTGCTGAGTTTGAGCTCAAAAGTGTCCTGGTTTTTTCCCAATCAATTGTATGTCGTCTCTCCATGCAATGCACTGCTATTCCGTTGTCCTTCTTATTTCTCACATTTGCCATGTGTTGTGCCAGTCTCACTCGTACTCCTTTTCTGGTCTCGCCAATATATACGGAATAGCAGTGCATTGCATGGAGAGACGACATACAATTGATTGGGAAAAAACCAGGACACTTTTGAGCTCAAACTCAGCAAGAGATAAACATCTTAGGTGCCTGGAATCAGTAGCAATTAAACAACATGAATTGCATGAAAAACCACTGATGAACATTCAAGGACCATCAAATCCTAACGTGAGCCACCTGGTTAACGGTGAACTGGAAAGAGAATTGAGTAGGCGATGGGAAATGAGCGAGCAGAAGGCAGACGTGCAACGGCCCGAAAAATGTAGTAGGCCACGATTACCGGCGAGTTCGAAAACGGCACTTGTAAATAACGTTGAAGAAAGATGTGATCAGGGACTTAATCAACCTTAAAAGCCTGATGATGACAACAGTTAGTTGTCGAAAATTTGCTGGACATAGGAGTAAGTGTCTAGTTTGTGGAAATGTGCGTGATTTTTTAGTGAATTGACTTTTTCGGCGTTTAGATAGTCCACTAGAAAGGGATAGTTTTAGGTAGGGACCAAAACTGACTTCTAGCGATGGACTAGCAACTCCCAGAAGCAACCAACAGTAAATGATCGGCACCTGGCCATGTACAGCGTGTGACGAGACCGCTGGAGTTGGGGAAGACGTCTTGTGACGGGAAGACGGGACAACGACTTGAATTCAAGACCACTGGAGTACTTTGCTACGGTAAATAAATCTTCAAATGCAGTCAAGATTTATCCTTTCATGAATGTCATGACCAAAGAGCAAGGAAAAACAAAATTTTTGAGTATTGCAGTATGGAGAATGCATAGAAATCTGCTTTACTGTCTGCGAAATTAGAGCAATTCATTTAGCAGAGGCCATTGGGCGGTAATGTGTACCACTGGTTAGCACAATGCAAATGTACGTAACAAACATAAACTAAAAGAAAGTTAGAAAACTTGTTGTGTGTTTTTAATGGATTTTGTTGACAGTTTGATTTTAATTAGGTTACTTATAAATGTTGGGTGTAGGTAAAAGAACCTAGAGTAGTAGTCGATTTTTGGTTTCTGGCTTTGCATACAGCTAGCTACTTTTAGCTTTTTCATGTAGTGGCGTCAAACATACAAATCATTTGTTTTGAATAATGTAGAAGAAAAGCAGACCTGCTAAGGAATGTGATGAATGAACTGTGAGCAACAATTGCATTAAGTTTGCATCGAATTAAGGAGTACATTGATTTTGTGATGCTCTTGGAATCAATGAAATTACATGAAGCATGGATCGACACCAATGGGATGAGTGAAGCGAACGATACGGCTAGTGTCTACTTAAAACGATCCAGGTGTTGGAGCACCATCGCCGTTACAGCTGTAGCGGTGCTCACAGGTCCTTGAGGTGCCTACTGTTCTGCACCGACATCTGGTGTGGTCTCTGGATATTTAGTTGTACTTCTAGTGGCCGTTTTTACTTTTGCGGCGTATAAACTAGCATAGCAGTCACTACTGCACGGTTAGGAATAGAGCGTCTATGTCCTATCTGAAGTTTTAGTACTAACTAATCAATTTTTGGTTCACTGCCACCAGGTGGGTGGTTTAATTGCTAACCTTAGGCTTTAAAATAAAAAGAATTGTTTTTAGTTAAAACACTAGCAAATTAAATCTCTCTAGAAGCAACTGAGTTTAAAACTCTTCGTTTTAATAAACAGGGGGGATGAAAAACATTTTACATTGGCAACTAGTCTACAAATAGCTTTACGTGAAAGCACACAAGTAATTTACAGAAAATAAATTATCGCCATATCGGCAACGAATTTACATTTAAGAAAATTCACACTTACAATTTCGAATAGAAAAAGTTCTGTTGGTGTCACCTAAACACCTGTAAGTTAGAAACTGCACTCTCACAAATTTCAGTCTTAGTCTAAGTTTAAGATTTTGTTTCAAGGCATCTTGCGCAAGATCAAATCTACTCTTTCACACTGAGTCAAGCTAGCAATAATCAGGGCCCTACCATCGAAGTCTGTGCTTCTGTAATTATGCTACAGGACCTTGGTGAATCTAAAAAGGTTTGTTCACGTTTTGTGAGACAAACAAGAAAAAAGCCGGTTTTTAGAAAGGGGACCATAAACCCTTAAGTTATGGGAGGGGACACCAGAAAATGCCGATGGTTTAACTACCCATAATCGCGAACCCAAGTCAAAAGTTAAGTTAAAATCTTTAAGTTAAAATTTAGAATAAGAATCCGAAAAAATAAATTAAAGCTAAACTAGTTACCTAAACTACTACCTTGCCCGGCATGGCAACAATCGGACTGGGACATCTCTGCTCCGACCACCGTAGTAACCTCTGACTTGGGAGTTGAGCTATGATATCGAATTTCTCCCACAGCCTGGTTTTATAGCAGCTGCTCGGCTGGCAAGAGGAGGGCAGGCGCGGACCTGTAGGAGAGCGACGGAGGGGGGTTGCGGGGAAGAGGGATCGCCTCGGAGGAGGAGAGACTGACTCAACCCGGCCAGGCTGTCACTACCGGAAGTAGGTAGGGCAGCGCGGACGGGCAGAATAGCCTGGTGTTCTGAGTGGAGGAGGGAAAAAATACTGCAATCTGGTTGGAAGGGAACCTTGAAAACAAAGAGGGCAAAGGGAATTGCCGACTTTCGTGGACTGGGAGGCCATTGGAACTGAGTTTTGAACTTGCAACGTGAATAGGCCTATCAATTAAAACTACGATATTATGTATCGCAACTATTGAAGGAGGGGGGGGGGGATGACGTGTTTAGCTCAAACGTTTATACAAACGTGATTTTTATAGCAGAAAGATCGTTACTATGGTCGGAGCTCTGAAATAAATAAAAGATAAACACTTTGAAAAAAAATGTCCGGTAAAATTCGAAGGAATGTTTGCCGAGTTCAGTAGTGTTTAGAAACCTAGTTTTTGCTAAACTGTTGCCCAATTAAATTTAAATTAAAAAGGTTAAATATACCAGCTTATTCCCTGAATGCTAGAACGCATGTAAATAGGTGAAATATTATTGCAGCCGCTAATAATAAAAATAACAGTCGAAGTTTTCATACATAACTTGGCCATTGCTAGAATAAAAACATCAAGTGTTGTGGTTTTCAATTACAAACATGTGAAGTAAAATACTCCCTAAACAACACTAAGCTAGTAGGCTTTATGCCTGCAAAAGAATATTAAAGTAATTACAATTTTTACAGAGTTGTGAAAATGGCGATTGAAGATTTGCATGCGGCGCCGGTCAGTTTGGTGACTTTTTCAAAATGCTGTAGAAAATGATTGAAGTGGAAATTCATGGATCTGTTTTCGCAGGATTGTAGATACCGTTCTTGTTTATAAAGGGCCGCAAATTTCAAATGTTTTGGCCCATTATTCGTAGAGTTATGGTGTATTGAAGACGGAGGCCTGGATAGGCCTATTGAGCGCTAGCGTGCGCTTAGGGAAAAAAAATGTTCGTTGCGAAAACGATAAACCCTCAGGTTTTTGATATTTTGAGCAGAGGTCTCCTCTCAAATCTGATTGTGAAGACGAGCTTTTTTACACAGCAGGTGAGCAAGAACAAATGCTTCAAATGACGTATGCAACTGTTAAAATTTGGCAAAGTTACTGATCTGAACACAAATGCACGATAACAAAGCAGTTTTAATAAAACAAATTAAAAAAACAAAATACCATCTTATATTCGGTCCAGTAGAGACCACAATTACAAATTAATAATCGGTTAACAATCACGATGTGAAAAATACCTGTTCAAATTTTTGCATACCATCAACAGACACAGTTTAATGGTGTTAAATAAAAAAAAAATAAGGCCTAACAAAGTTGAAAAAATGGTTCTTGGGTACCGCCGCATTGCCTAAAAAGCACTGCATCAATCATATTGTTTGGTTTCTTTGCACAAATTTCTGTTACTGTTTGACCTATTTTGATGTTTCAATACATCATTTTAATCATATCGACGAGACCTTAAAACCAGTATGCATACAGCTATATATAGTGATAAAAAAAAATAAACTCATCCCTCGTACATTTTCAGGCTTCTGCACCCGAGAACCAATTCTGAACTTTGCTTGGCCTAAAATTACTTACGTTTTCGTAATAGCAAGAAAAAGTTGTTGGCCGTCCGAACTAACTCCTGCAGCCATTGCATTTAGCAACCTCATCCTTTCATCATATTGGTGCTTTGTTCGAACTGTCAGCTGTAAAAAAGTGTTTCTGGCTTAAGATTTATAGTACGGTAAAGGTATTGGAAATTGAATGACAATTTATTTTTGGTCTAGTATTCTGTATGTAATTTATCGGTAATTTGCTTAAACATAAGCACCGATAATCGAAGTTACACTCCTTTTAGGGGCAGATGATTATTTATAGTTGGGGTGAGAATTGAACTGGTGACCGGCAAAATTTCAATGACCCACCTTCCACTCCAAAAATAGCCCTCCCCCCATCCCTCCGAAAACAAAGATTCAAGCCTTGAATTTTCGTTTTTTTTTTTTAATTTATGGCTTTTCAAGGAATTCAAGGCCGTGTACGAACCATGAGTAATTTGGCACATTTTGTACTGGTTTGCTTAAGAAGTGAAGTGTTAACTCAAAAAACCCTCCCCCTTAAATCATTACACGCTACAAACGTGTGGTGTACGTTAGGTCATATGCTCTTTTTTTAAGAGGTCACATGCTCCTGTTAACAGGTTACATGCTCCCTTTTTAACAAAGTCAGTTGATCAACCAGCGTTCAAAGGGTTAAGTTTAACCAGATGTAGTCAAAAAAGTAGCTGCGGTTCTTTGGAAGGAATAGTGCATTATAAATCTCTTCTGAAGATGTTTTAAATGGTGCATACTTCCAGTTCAAAAGTTGTGAAAATCTAACACTGGCACACAGTTTGCACTCCAGGAGTTTAGTGTGCCATTTCCCCTGTGTATCATGGTTCTTTTTGTTTTCAGGGTGCATAAATGACCAAGAATTCAAAACGAATGAAAATTCCTAATATTGCCCCGTTACATATGTAAGTGAAGGTTATCAAAATTGTCCGTTAAAACAACTGGAAATTGTCAAAACTGTGCCTTACGCTACGTAGAGTTAAACACTTACAAGTGCATGCGAGTGCTTTAAATATAGCGAGGTAAAAAGTTTTTATCTGAATTTTGATTCAACCGTTAATATTCACATTTTTTAATACTACATTTTCACATTTCAATACACCATTTTAACCAGCTCGAAACAAGCTTTGCTATGGTGCAAAGTTCAAGCATCTACCTCAAACCACTGAGAAGCTACTAGGCATAGACTAAGAAACAGTAATTACTAGATTACATAACATAAAATTTGATAAATATTTTTCTTCTTGCCGCCGGAAAATATCAATAACCTGTTAATTTCACATTCATTGTCCCAATGGATGTCTCTCCCTGGAGGTTTCTTAGCTGCATGTAGCCACCTGCTCCTTAGGAGCCACCTCCTCCTCTACAAAAGAGAGAGCGTGAAGGCTTTCATTATTCATTTTCCTTCAGCGACTGTCTCCACGTCACTTCGTCTCTCACCTTTCGTTTTGTAATTTGGATTTTTCCCCGCATTATGTCGAAGACGACGCTTGCTACCGGCAAGCCGATCAGGCCCTGCCTGCTGCTACCATCTCTGACGCTGTTCACTCTCATGCTTTCCCCTGACAGTGTGCTTTCGGCTCTTCACTTAGCTATCCCGCCATCAACTGAGCCTGCCGTGCTGCCGGCAACTGTTAAGGATGTCTCACAGCTTCAAGCTGGACAACGTATTCCAGCTTTCGACTTACAAACCCTTGAAGATGATTTCAAAGAGGCTAAAAAATATTACACCGAAGCAAAACGCAATCTTCGCCGAGCAACTGAGGCACAGTATGCCCATCGTTCCCCGAAGTCCCCGCTCGACCTTTCATCCCGCTCGTCACGATGTTGTCATCACACAGTAACCCGCAGTGAAGTGGACCAGTTAGTCGAATCGGTAATTCGCAATCTTTCGTCCACCGCTCCTGTGCCACTGCACTCTCGCTCCTCGTCTGTCCGCCGCGAACACACCAGCAATTGGGCAGCATCCAGTTCGAGCCACGAAAGCCGGAAGAGACCTGCCACTTCAGACCTTTCGTTTGCCAAGAAGTCTCGTCCTATTATGACGAATCCAGCTGCCACGCAATTGGACAACAGGCCACAGCTTTCACTTCCGGACCCTACGTTGCTTTCGTCTAAGGACACCGCAAACACATCCACTTCCCGGACGACTTCGGCACCGAAGACCTCACCATTCCGCTTGTGCAGCTTTTAACGACAGTGGAAGAAACAGTCCCTGACCGTTTTCTCTACAAACCCTCTCAACCAGCAGATGCCCTTGTAATAAACCGAGGACTAAAAACCGGTTTTGGATTCGCTCTACGTGACCGTGATGCTAAACCCCGCAGTCTCCTAGGCTAATCAACAACCCTTTTAACCTGCCTTCTACGCAACAGCGGCTCCCTTCTCGGGAAAGGTGATGCACTCAAACTGCATAAAGATTCGCCTGCACCACGCCCTGGCAAAGAGATGTCCTTCTTTCGTCCGTTTGGTGAACGTTCGACAAACTCCCGAACCTTCGACACGTACTTGGAATGAGAATTTCTAAATGCTGAAGTGAAACTCGATTTTAGAACATCCCTTTCAATCCCACGAAAGGCTGAAGTCCCGACTCGCATGCTCTACGATAACGACAAATGTCTCCGGCTGAGCCTACGCGCCGCATTCCAGGCCGATGTCCTCAACACGGCAGTCAATGCTCTCTCCGAGACGCTTTCGTCCGATCAAGGACCCGATGAAATCAAGAACCTTTCGGCCCTCATTTCACAACTCTTTCAAAAAGTGAGCTTTGCCACATATCACTCAATGAATTGGGCAACGAAAGCTGTCTTTAACAACTTCCTTTTGCTGCGGGAAATCTCTTTAAATTCGGCTACGAACCTCAACGATTCGACCAAACACCGGCTCCATAACCAGCCCATCCACGAGACGGAGACCTTGTTCAGAGGACTAATACCAACCCTCGCCCCAAATCTAGACATCTCACGAAAGCCTAAATTCGTTTGAACAAACCAAACCTTTCCTCGGCCCTTTCACAAAAACCCAAAGCCACTGCAGAACCAATCCACCCCGGACAAGTCACGTCCAACCCTCTCCAATGTCGGTCGCCACTCGGCATTTGGCGAATGGAAATCAGTAGTTGGCGACCTGAAATTTAGCCTTACTCGCCAAAATGGCGACTAGCAATAGAGAATGACACTCAAAGAGCGATATCTCGGGAACCGTACAAGTTAGATAAGAACAGTTTGCTGAGTTATGCTCAGATTTATAAGGGCTACGTAACTGCTTTATCTTTATTAATACTGGGGTTAAAGACAATTCTACAATTTCGTAAATGCATGAATTAAAAAAAAAACCCATGCATCGTGCAAGATGTCATTGGTATGTGGCGAGCAGAAATTGTGAAATGGCGAGTGCTTTGTAAGGTCTACTGGCCAAGTGGCGACTGCTATTGGCTTCACATTCGAGAGGGTTGGTCACGTCCTCCACCTGACAACAACAGGAACGAAAGCAAACAACCCCAACGTTCCAATCCAATCAATCCTTTCATAAGGACCAGCCACCACGACCCCGCGCGTCCTCGTCAACTAAAGGCCAACACGAGAGAGCCTCAACACCCGACCAAAGAAGTCGCTACTCGACATCAGGGGGCAGGAGCTCCTTTCGGAAAACCCAATGATTCCACACTACTTTCGTCCCTCCGGTAGGAGCAAGACTGAAGCACTCTACCGGCCTGGCAAAACATAACGACCAACAAGGAGATCCTTTCGATAATCCAAGACGGCTTTCGTCCGACCTTTCACACAAAACCAACACTTGCAGCCACTCCACCTTGGCAATGGGCTTCTCTACCAAGCAAACACCTTGCGTCCGAAATCCAATTGCTACTAAATCAAGGATGCCATTCAAAAATGTCGGGACTCCAAACCAGGCTTTTACAGCTCAATTTTTCTTCCACCCCAAAAATCGGGTGGCAATCGACTAATTTCCAACCTCAAACCCCCTCAACAAATTTATTTCGAACAACCACGTCAAAATGGACACTCTAGATTCAATTCGCCTATCCCTCAAACAAAACGATTGGACGATTTCGATCGATCTAGAAGATGCTTATCTCCATGTCCCTCTACATCCCAAAATTTGTCACTACTTTCGTTTTCTTTACAACCCAAAGTCTACAAGTTCAGGTGCCTTTTGTTCGGACACATTGCCGCCCCAAGAATTTTCACATTCAACCTAAAACCAATCCTGGCCAAGGTACACCAGCAACAGATTCATTTAAGTGCATACCTACACAACAAGGCACAGAATTCCAAAGACCCTCGGTAACTCGAACTCGACAGGGATCTCACAATCAACCTTCTCAACCATCTAGGAATTGGAGTAAACCTGGCAAAATCCCGTCTAACACCAGCAAAAACTTTCATCTTCCTCGGCGTTGCATTCAATCTAAAATCTGAAACAGTAATGCTCTCACCAGACAGTATGGAAGACTTCAGCAGCAGCCCCTCCACTCCCTCATAAGGAAATTGGAGGCCATGGCAGCTCTTGCCCATGTTGGACCCATTTACCACCACCGAATCGACAAATGGTCCCCCCTTTAAGACCGACCAGACCACGAGCAAAAGTTGGATCGAGACTTCCCTCACGAATCCCTACTATGGTGGTCAGATCTGATGAACCTGTCACAATCCGTCCCACTCCGCGAACCAACACCAGACCGTCTACTTTTCACGGATGCCTCACAAGAGGGCTGGGGAGCCCACATGGGCCACCTTCCAACTTCCAGCCTTCGTCCACTATCCCCCCCCCCCCCCAGACCTGGAACACGTCAACATTTTAGAATTTAAAGCCGTCCTGTTAGCTCTCCAACACTTACGACCACATGTCCAGAATCGGGTAGTGCAAGTCCAAGTAGAAAACACAACAGCGTTAGCTTACATTTGGAAAGGAGGAGGAACAAAAGCACGGAAACTACACGAGATCACCTCGACCATCTTCCAACTATGCATACAAAACAACATTACTTAACTTCCCCTGCACATCCTAAGAAACAGGAATGTAATTGCAGACTCTGTATCTCGCCGGAATGCTACCACGGCGAATGGACCTTCAACAAATCCACTTGCCTCCCCTCTCGAGTCACCGCCTGACGCATTGAGACCAGGACGGGTTGCCGCGCAGGACGGGTTACTGAGCAAGCGGCTACATGCAGCTAAGAAACCTCCAGGGAGGCACATCCATTGGGGCAATCAATGCGAAATTAACAGGTTGTGTATGTTTCCTAGGCAAAAGAAACCATTTTTAGCCGGCCGGTCAGGGGGCCGGCAAAATGAACTTTTCCTTTAGACTGACTTCATACACTCTTCAAACTTTGAACTTTACACGTCAAAGTAATGGGGTCAGTTAAAAAAAAATAAATAATAAAATGCCTGGTTACCTGGTGCTTAAATTTACAACCTCGCCCGCAAACCACAGGTTTTTTTTTTGGTGTGGCCCACGATTAGGGATCGACCGAGTCCGGATTTATCCGGATCCGGCCATTATATTGAGCCGGATACCGGTTACAACACAAGCAAAACATGTCGCCGTAAACATGTTGCATGCCTCGGGAAAATAAATCGACGTAAAATAACTAAGCGATCTACATGTATAAAAAAATTGCAGATGTAAGAATTACAGTGTAAATTAGTGCACAAAAATATACTTGGGATAATCGTATTAGGTTTTCATAACTAAAAAAAAAAGTTGAAGTTCTACTACGTAAATGCGCTTACGAAACATTCATCTTCCGTTGCAGTACATGGGATACCTTGAAACGATGGTCCTCTGGTTATTCTTCCATTACAGCGTTGTTTACGGCTTCCGAAATCCTTTTTTTAAGTTTTTAATACCGTAGAAGTAGTTTAAAGTTGTTTTATTCCTAATTTATATTCGCTATCGGTGATAGTTTACGGCCGCCATCGCGCTCCCACTCTCTGCCGGCTGTCCGCAAATAGACGCGCAGGTGCTAGCTTTAATGGCTGTGACCTTGACCACAGCCACCTACAGTAAAGGCCGGATCAGATCAAGACAAATCAGGCGCGTAAAATCAACCATTGACATAGAAGTAGTGCAAGTTTGCTAGGTGCTGCCATCTCTACACCAAGTGGCGAAATTTCAAACTAACCGACGAGGGTTCAAAATTCTGCCAACCGATGACGCCACTTGGTAAACTTGACGCGTCAGTATTTGTTGCGCCTTCTAGCGGAGCATTGTGGAAAGCAAAGCTGATCCGGCCTTTATTGCAGGTGGCTGTGCCTTGACTCGCTTCGCGTGACGTCACTTACGACTGGCCCATGTCGCGAAAGTGATCACGTGCTATACACGTGCCAATCGGGGAATCCCAGCTTTCCAACGCGACCAAGATGGCGGCCGTTTGTTGCGTTACCACAGCTTGAACCAAGGTCTAGTTTTAACAATTTCACGTCAATTTTGATGACACGGCCAATAAAAACATCAATTAAGGTAATTAAAAGATGATATTAAATTAAATGAATCCAAAGTAGGCGTGCCAAAGTACCTTATTAAGTCGGAATTACACCTCCGTTGTATGCAATGGCGGTTTTTCTTTGCAAACGGGGCTTTGAATCAAGAGCGCGTCGGGAGTTTTAGAAATGGTTTTGAAGCGACGATAAATCGTGGTTTGGACGCCAAGGGGTTAAATTCGAAAAGTAAGACTGTTTAATGACGACATCAAAAACTAGCAAGAAATAATAGCATGATAAACCAAAGATGACTTCCATGTTGCAAGAGTCGAGACAGTTTTGTTCATAAAATGTAAAAAAAAAAAAAAATACAGCTTTTTTTATGTTGGTTTCGTTCCTTTTTTTTTTCTTTCGGTCTTTGTTATACTGTGCGCAATACAAAACGGAACGAAGGCAATTTAAAGCTGTAAATAAAAGACACTTCTTGTGATTTTGATTTGTTTTAATGCAACCAAAATTCAATAATTTTTATCTAAAATAAATAACTACATACTGGTTTCACAAATATTGCAAAATTTTGCTAATTATTTTTCGAAATGAAGCAGTAGGCTAATCAATGAGAAATCCTTCACCTAGAAAAATGTTTACTGACTGTTTAACCTAATAAGTGCTTTGTTTCAAAAAAAAATTGGCAGAATTAAGCAACATTGCAAAAACAGTTCTGTAGCCTACATGCAATTCTAGTATACTGGTACTCATAATAGCGTAAGACTTCTACGTGTTTAATGTAAGAAAATAATGTGAAACAAAGCAAAAATTAACGCCATAGCTGCAACTTATACGGGGGAAAAAATAAAACGGCTTTATTTCATTTTTGTGTGCGAATTACATGGTATCCGGTACCGGTCCGGATCCAGCACCTATATCCGGAACCGATTCGGCACTGACATCAAATTATCTGGAACCGACCCGGATCCGGCAAAACGGTATCCGGTCGATCCCTACCCACGATATACTGTAAATCACCAAGTCAACGCCCATGTCCACATTTTTTAACTGCTTCTGAATTTTATGCATAAAAGTAGTTTTTGAAACAGAGTTTGCTGAGAAAAGGATGGAAAAGGGGGCTTGTGTCGCCACGACTCGTGGCTATTGTCTAATGATGTCATGTCCCACTCGAGTCGTTTATTCGAACTGGTCAGGCGTGTCACTTATTAGCGCCAGGCCGGAAGTGCTAGAATATCAGTCGATTAACCATGATTTTTTATTAGAACGTCCCTGCAAATTGTAGGATTTAGTATTGAACTGTTTATGGTTAAATCGTTTGTATATAAAGGTTTTTGCCAATTATGTTTCCGTCTGGAAAAGAAGTTGAACCGGAATTGAACCAGGTAGCTTCACGTTTTAACAACAACGCACTGAAAACGGATATGTATTGTTTTTCTAGGGCAACCGCGAAAAGACGGAAAAATTGGCGGTTACTATGCGTTTCGCCGGCAAATGTTCGAGTAATCTACATATATTGACAATTTGGGTATTCATTTCAAACAAATAGCGGCTCCTGCTAATTAGGTATTAGTGTAACAGTTGTGTAGTATCAATTCGACGAACGTGCGAGTCTGTTTTGCCAACAACGGGGTAGTGCATAGCTGTAGTACGGACGCATGGAGCCCCGACATTTTCTCGGTTCGTCGACGGCTTTGGAAGGCACAAGAAACACGTTAAATAAAAGTAGAATTCCAAATTCATCCTACGATCACTTTCGATAGGAAAATAAAGAGCGTTGTCTTTCATCTATTAATTTGCTGTAGAAGAAAATTAGAAATTGGCTGGTGACTCATTAATTTAGCTCATAGTCTGAAATTGCGCACTTCCCTTTACTTAAAAATTAATACACAGAATTGCCTTGTGTATATACTGGGATCAATGGGTTTTGGAGCTAATTTTTTTTTATCCCAAGCTGTGCCAAAATATTATTTATTTTTTTATAAATTTTGTTTCATAAATTTAAGTATTTTCGATTGAGGTCTTTTTTTCCGGGTGTGAGGGGGGATGGTTGTTGTTACCCCCCCTCCAAAAAAAAGATTGGCCCTTGTTTATTACATGCCTGAATGATTCTGTTCTTTGTGATGTCTAACCTAAACCACTGTAAACGGCGTTTGCCGATATTCCAACTGAATGACTAGAAATATTTGGTTGATTTACATTGTTGGAACCAATGTTGCTCTTTTATTATTTATCTAAAAAGCGGAGAATTAGTTATGTTTCTACGCTTACCATAAATTGTGTCCTTTGTTCTGCAACTATCGCTATACCTGCCGCACCCTCATTTTACAGAAAGCCGTGGAATCTTGATTTTTTAGCATAAGCAGTTATATTGAAATTCTTGTTTAATTTTGTGATTTGTCCTAGCACCATGTTATTGTCTCCTTTTCCCATTTGTTCTTACACTTATTCTGCACTTGCGCTGAATCTAGTTAGTTACTGAGCGGGGTACTACTTCCTCAGTTCAGTTTTCTCCTTTTTGTTCAACAACTGCGTTACTGCCCTCCCCCACCATCCTATCTCCAAAAAAAAAAAAAAAAGGCTGCAAAACGGTGTAACACCTAACACCCAGAGTGCATAAAACTCTATATATATAGTATACAAGTGAAAATTGCCCCTTATGATTGCAAACACCATCCCTTTACCCTTCGTGGACCACGAGCGTCGTATGACGTTCTCAATAAATGTCTCTGGGAGTCCACAAATGTCATATAACATCCATTTAATTCTTGTGATGGTTTTGTTGTCAGTTTCAGATCTTTCCATGTAATTTTTAGAAGCCTGTGAGCTATTAATTAATCTTACAACCAAAAAATGGGGGCATTTGTTTTCATTAAAGCAACAAATTGCACATAAAAGGTTTGTTACAAAGTTTTAACAAATTTTATTAAGCGGACTGTGCCAGCGCTTGTACTTATCACCAGGAAATTATGGCCTGGGATGGTTTATTTGCAAACAAATCGTGGCGTGCAAAGGGTTACGATATGAAAGTTAAAAATATCAAAACAGCTTTTTTAAAATCCGGATCTGGAAGGTCATTTCTAGGATATTACATGCCCGTTGAACTAACTTCCATTAATAATTGTTAAAAAAAAATTAATGATCTTAACAATAAAAAAAAATTAATTCGAAATAAGCTACTCTGCACATCTGGTGAAAATTGCCGAATTATTTTCTTTGCAACACAGTTTCAATTTATGATAAAAAAAATATTTAAAACGCACACTTTCAAAAATGGAGACACTAACGTATATGTGAATTTTCGATAACTGGGCAGTTATCTTCATCAGACACAATGAGGGTGGTTTTTGTGAACTCTTGCTACTTTTTTTTTTTGTTTACATCGTCTGCTTTCAAGTTCGAAGACGCACGCGAGTGTGGCCTCCGGTATTTGCTGGCCCGATCTCCCACATTGTCGTCGATCTTCCACTTCTTCAGCAACACATTAGGATTGGCTGGTTCTTGAAGATTCATAAGGGGAACCTTGTGTGCCGAATAATTTGTATTGCAATCGATTCAAGACACCAAAGGTGATTTGGCACTCCAGTGTCTTCGTGTTTCCCCAGTCAATCTCGTGCTTTGTGCTCGAGTGTGCGTTTTAAAAAGTTTTAACTGTATTTTACGATGAGTGAATTTCATAGTATTACCAGTAACAGTTTCAATTAATGACTTTGGAATTCGGTAATTCTTTAGGTAAAGTTACACTTGGCTACATATAATTTTCGCAAATTTTATCAGAACAACAAAAGCATCATTTCTTAGTTGTACCAGCAAGTTATAATACTTATATAAGTCTTAACTCAATACTTACTCTTTGCAAATTTAATGTTTGTAAAGGTGGTGGTGGACTGATTGAGGCTTCTTTTTTCACATCGATTTCACTAACGTAACTTAAATTCACCATGTGGACGTCATTTAAATTTGGTTTACCACCCGTTGACGAGCTTTCTGTACATTTGTAAAGGAGTATAGCAATCACTGATGCTAACTAAAGGCAAGTTTAGGCACATGCATCAGAAATTACTTAAGTTACTAAAAGTTCATCTTCTCAAGTCACCAAAAGCTAATTACTAGGTGTGGCAACATGTTAAAACTATACGTGCTGCACCACAATCTAGGTTTATGGTTTTTACACAAATTTGCAACTTCATAATATAGGAAAGCCCAACTCTCATACATTCCGTTTAGTATGTTCTTCAGAAATGCCTCCGTAAACGTCCAGAGCCGCACACAAACAACCTCTATACGTCAAAAATTCTACTGCTCTGCTCACAGAAGCGTAAAGGAGAACAGGGATCCCATACATGCAAGATCTAGCTAAGTGCCTGGTATCCAGTATGTAAAATTGATCAGAATGTAAAACTGTCTGATGAAAAGCATGTTTTTAGGTGGAAATCTACAACAAATTACGCGATTTGATGGGTACCGTAGATACCAGGATACGGTAGATTTTGCATGTACGTCGGATATGTCCGCAAGTCAGCTGGGTCCTCACCGGCTTGTAAGATCTTACCTTTGGAAGAAACTAAACCTATTTAATTCTGGCCATGAAACAGCGCAAACATTTTAGGTGGTAATTAAAGAGTTTTGATGGATTTGAAGTGTGGACATATAGTGAACTGGTGCCCTATTCCTTTGTACAGTGTTACCATACAGCAGATACATTACAAGGTAGTTAATAGGCACTATTTCCCTTTAACAAACGAGGACCGCCACCATAACGTACTGACATACAGGAGCGGAGCGCAAGATTATACAGTATCTGGGGAGGGAAACGGCAGTTTCGCCGAGGCAGGAGAGGGCAGTCCTACATTGTTGATCCTCCCGCCTCTACCTCCACCCCAACGCTATCCCTTCTTTCCCCATCCCTACCTTACTTTTTTCATTTCTCCTTACTCCTGCTGCCCTCCCTTCCTCTCCCGTCCCTTTTCATACTGAATCCTCAATTTTTTACTCGGATCATTTCATTTTTATTGTCAACTACAAACAATTTTTCATTGATTAATAATGAATGCGGTTGCATGTTTCTCGTGACCCTGAATTGTTGATCAACATTGTTACATTTTTTGTTTGTTGAAATCCGCGATGTGCGCACACCAAAAGATTTCTAACAATTGGGTTAAAACAAATGGTTTCTAAAAATTTCTGATTGATATAACTTAATGTCCAGCCCAAAGTATACCAAATTTCAAACTGGGGGGAAAAAAAACCACACTGCTCCACTGTCAAAAAAAAAAATAAACACTAAGGAGCTCAAAAGCGCAAATCTCTACAAGCAGGGTTAGTGAACCACTAAACAGAACAGAATATACAGTGGCAAAAGATAGATGTGTTTGCTCCGTCCCCTAATCAGCGTCACAACCCCCTATAATTTGTAAAAATTCATTACTAAACAGTTGCGATAGTTTGACAGTGAGTTACTTTTTTTTCAAAGCATAAACGGCAGTTTCTAGGCATGGAAGGCCATTTAATCCATTCTAATGTTTCGCCTCATTTCTTGCACTTGGATCAAAATTGCTGTTTTGTACTATCAAATTTGTGACTTATACTAGCACTGGAATGTTTGATGCCATTTTAAAAAGTGGGAAGGGGAAAACCTTTCCGCAAATTTTCAACAAACATAAAAGTCACCACAGAATGTTGCTGATCTTCTTAAGGTACTAGTACTCTTGTGCGAATGGCTACATATCTGGTAGAGTTCTTAGCGTTGTGAGTCTGGTACTGTTGATCCCAGAAGCAGAACTTTCTGCCACAGTCTGCGACACCAATTGTCGGGGAAAAAATTGTCTGCAGCTACTCTGTTTTTATCGTATGGTTCCCCACATGTTTATTGGTTTTTATTGAATAGCTTAACTGTTGGAAGTAAGCCACCAGGTTTACGTGGTGCACTTCCGTTTTGGCCAACGGCCATACCTGTTCCTGACTGACAGCGAACGACGAAGGACGTGTTGGACTTTTAGAGCAGTCAACATGATGATCGGCGCTAGCGAACGGCGAAGATAATCTTTGTCCCAAGTAAAAGCTCAAAAAGGAAGAAAGGCCCTTATGCATAAGGGGCCTTCCAGACCGAGATAATTTGGCTGGAGAACAGGAGCAGCAACAGCGGTAGAATCCAAAGGCCAACACCGCATGTTAGGCCTAACGCCGCAACGTCTTCAAGGTCAAGCAAAGTCCGTCGGCCGACCGCAGCTAACAACGAGGTAAGCAACCGTAAATGCTTACGACTAGTCAGTGTGCTAGAACTGTTGATTGCCCACATAATACTTGTGTTAGTTTTCCTTGCTTAGTATGAACTTCCAACTCTGCTTCTGTTCAGAAATGACAGACCCCAACATTTCTTGGTTATGGGCCCAGCAAGGCAGGAATAACGGTGAAGTCCCAGATCGGCGCCAAACGTACTAGCATCGAAACTAATGAGGCAAATCTGACGACGCAAATTTTTTTCTGGAAAGAATGGACTGTTACGTCATGTTCCACGTAAATTCCGAGAATTTTTGAAAAAATTAAAGATGACGACCACCACATAGACGACAGGAATACGGGGTTTTACCCCTAAAAATAGTTTTTACTTATCCTAAAATACTTACCTGTATTTGCTGCTTTTCATGTTTGAAAATGCTTTCCGTTCCAAACCCATGACTAAAAGCTCTCTAGGTTCATGCCCCCGTGCCCCCTGGAGCCCATGGCCACAACAGCCAAGCCCACTCCACCCGCATCACAGTTTGTCTCCCCATCAACCAGGATGGCGGGAGGCAGGAGGGTCCGAACAGGTAAGTATTTTAGGATAAGTAAAAACTATTTTTAGGGGTAAAACCCCGTTTTTACTGCTATCCTAAAATACTTACCTGTATTTTCTGCAGACTTCGTCACCCCCCCTCGGGGGGTGGGGGGGGGGTGGGGGTTGAACCCGCACGCTGCATAAACCTACTCACCCACCCGTTCCGTAATCACGGACACACGTGGGACCAGAGCTAACAAAACACTCACCTCTACTTCCTCACCACGCATCCGGCTGCTACGAAAGGTTGGTACTGCCTCGAACTCCTTGGGGTCTCTACTTCTCTCAAGTAATGTGAGATAAAGGTGGTCTTGCTCCTCCACCTTAAAGCCTCAAGTACTTCTTCCAGAGAGGTACCTATAGTGTAGGCCCACGAAGTTGTCATGGCCCGCAACTCGTAAGCATTCACGCCTTCGCCGACGCTGTGACTGTCTTCACCGTCATAGACTTCCTTGATTGCAGTACATATCCATTTGCCAATCATGCCGGGTGACACCGCTTCACTTGTTGGTGTCCCGTCTTGCGCAAGTTTCACGAACAACGGCTTGTGAAATTGTGGCTTTCCTGTATTATAACCTGTGCCCTCCACTACATCTTTAGAGGCGGCAAGGTAATGTTTAAGTGCCTGAACTGGGCATTGCACTCTTTCGACGTATTCTTTGCCTAACACATTGGTAAGTGCTTCCACCACCAGTGGGGAGGGCTTCTCCTCTGGTTTAAGCGTCTTCACTCTGAAACCCGGTGGGTGCAGTAACGAAACTTTAGACCAATCACTCGTATATCTCAGGTATTCCCTACCCCTGGTCAACGCCGCCAGCTCACCATGCCTCGCTGCCATTGCAAGCGCTAGTAAGAATACGGTTTTTACCGTCACTCGTTCAAATGACACTTTAGAAAGAGGTTCAAACTTCGGACTTGACAGGAAATGAAGCACTTTGGGTAAGTCCCACTGTTGGCAAAATTTTCTCGTCTTAGGACGGAGAACTGAAAACGATTGCACCAGTCTCGAAATCACACTGTTACGCACTACGTCCTGCCTACAAATCAACGATAGCACTGAATTAATAGCGGCCCTGTAGCCTTTAATGGCGACTGGTGACAGGCCCTTCCTGAATCGCTCTTCCAAAAAACCACACACATTCTGCACCGACGGATTACAAGGTCACACAATGTCACACACCATTCAAACCAAGCTCGCCACTTACCCTCATACACATCCACTGTGGAGTCCCTCAGACACTCCAACACCGATGCTGTCACTTTCTTGGAGTACCCACGCTTGTGTAATTCAACAGTCAAAGTAGCCACCCGTGAAGGTGTATCCCTTCCGGTTTCGGGTGGATCACTGCTCCCTTCCTCTGCGTGAGGAGTGTTCTCCATCTCGGGAGTTCCACAGGAGCCTCCCTGGCCGCTTCCTGGAGGTCGACAAATCATGGTGCCGCTGGTCACCATGGAGCCACTAGTATGAACCTGCCTGGAGATAGTCTGATTTTGTTCAGCACTTCCTGAAGCAGTCTGAACGGAGGGAACATGTACGCATTCAAGTTCGTCCAATCCGCACTGAGGGCGTCTGTCCCCACCGCCCCCTCGTCCGGGAAGGGGGAGAAGTACAAGGGGAGTTGGGCATTTTTCATCGTTGCGAATAAATCCACATTGGCCAGTGAAGCTTCCGGGTGGAGTCCCCACTCTGTTGTCGGTGGGAGTCCCCCTCTCGACAATTCGTCGGCCAGCACGTTGAGACGGCCCGCTATATGACGGGGCAACAGAGTGATATTCTTTTCGATGCACAGTGCGAATATAAGGCTAACTTCCTCGTACAATGAAGATGATCGTACTCCTCCCCTTCTCTTGACATACGCTACTGCTGCTGTGTTGTCGCACAACACTGTCACCGTGCAGTTTCCCACTATGTCCTGCCAGTGAATTAGGACTCGGTAGATAGCCCTGAGCTCCAAAACATTGATGTGCAGTTCTTTCTCCTGTGGGTTCCACACCCCGGCCGACTGCTCTGTTCCCAGTGTTTCTCCCCAGCCCGTCAGGGACGCATCCGACATCAACAGCCAGTCCGACGCCGGAGGATTGACTGGTACTCCTTGCACCAAATGGTCCGGCACTGTCCACCAAGAGATTTCTTCTACGGGTGAATCGAGCAGGGAAATCCTGTCTTCCCAGGTGATCCTCAGTTTCCACCCTCTTTTCCGGAACCAATGTAGCAGCCGGGTTCTCCATGCTCCCATCGGACCAGAGTGGCGCATGAGTCTACGATTCCGATCGTCACCGACAGTTCCCTCGCCGTAATGTACCTGTCTTCCAAAAGGCTCAGTGCTTTCTCCAGGATGGTGTCGATCCTTGCATCGGACAGTCAAATGAAGCAGGTTTCTAGATTGAAACTGGCCCCTAAAAACACCAGCACTCGTTTGGGTTCCAACTGAGACTTTACCCAATTCACACCCAGACCCAGCTCCCGTAGCAGCGTTAGGCACTCGTCGATGTTGACAGCCAGTGTTCTCCTGTTCTGGTTCACCAGCAGCCAATCGTCCAGTAGGCGAACGCACGAATCCCCCACTGATGAAGTTTGCCTATCAATGGTCTCATAATAAGGGTGAACACCCTGGGGGCCATGCAAAGGCCGAATGGGAGCACTTTGAATTGGTAGCACACCCCCTGGCACACCAGCTTGAAGTAATGTCGCACCGACGGATGAAGGGGGATGTGGAGGTAAGCGTCCTCCAAATCTATTGTTGCCACAATATCCCCCACTCTCAACGATTCCCGAATCGATGCTAACGTCTCCATCTTTAGAGAGCCACGATGACTTCGATCCAGATGAACCTGTTCAGATGGGTAAGATTGAATATCAGACGGGAGCCCCGTTCTTCTTGGGGATCACCCTTGCTGGACTGAAGAATCCTGGGGCCCCTTTCTGGCAAATCTCGATCGCTTCTTTTGACAGGAGTGATGCTATTTCCTTGACAAACTCCTGAGACTCGTGTCTGGATGTTAACAACTTCGGCGGCACGATAGGGGTGGTGGCCGCATGATAGGGTTGGTGGCCGCACGAACAACGGGGTATAACCGTACCTCATGGTGTCTAACACGAACTTGTCGTCTGTAACTTTGTACACCTGAAATAAATAAATAGGGATTGGAGACATTGTACGGGAGGATTAAACAAACGAAGCTTCAACAAACAGCAAGAGGGCGAGCGGGCTCATTCTTGCCACGGTAGCAAAGAAAAAGGGCGAGCGACCGACAATGAAAACGGATATGTGCTCTATCAATTACTTGCGGCCGTCTTGTGGCCGTCTCGTTGCCGTCCATCCTACGCGACAACTCTATTTTATTAATAAAGACTAGAGGAAGCCCGTGCTACGCACGGGTGGTGTTTGATACACCGTTAAAAACACTGGGACGATTTCCTTCCTCATGTGTTTGTTACGGAATGCGCGTATCCCGTCTATGTGTTTTTGCGTACCCTGGCTAGGAAAGGGTGTTTTTCGTTTGCTTCACTCCCTCATTTAGCGCATCCCTTGTTCCGGAGTCCATACACTTACATTACATATGATTATTTCCTGCAAAAATGGTTGGAATACGCGTTTGTACATGTGAAATAAATAAATACGCCTTTGTGTATGTGACATAATAAATCCGCCTTTGTACACCGGAAATAAATAAATAGGCATTGGAGACATTGTAAGGTAGGATTAAACAAACGAAGCTTCAACAATCAGCAAGAGGGCGAGCAGGATCATTCTACCGACGGTAGCAAAGAAAAAGGGCGAGCGACCGACAATGAAAGCGGATATGTCTTAGAGCCAACTTGAAGACTTTCAAAAATGGTTGAGTAACAATCACTGCATGAACGTTCGTTGTTGGGTATATCGCGCTTGGTATCAGAACGGAGAAACAGGCATTTCATTACATAACAGTGGCGTCCTTCTTTCAAAAAAGACATTTACTTCCCTACGAAAACAAAACAGCAGGGGTTCAAAGGGAATGGGAGCAGGAAAAGGGGGATTCAGACCACACAATGGCGGAATTCGGGGGCAAGGGGGGAAGAGAAAAGGGTTACCAGGGAGTAGGCGCATGGGGGAAATCTCTCCACGCAGTGAAAGAATGTGGGGAGAGGGGGCCAGGGGAAGGTGAGGGAGGGGACAGAAGGGGGCATCAGCGATATTTTCATTTCATGCTGCCCGGTAAAGTATTTCGTTAAGGTCTGCAGAAACTGGCTAAATCGGCGTATGTTACGCCGGGGGTACGCCGGGGGTTGGCGGTTTACTGGTTTGTTTTGTTTGTTTGTTGGTTGGTTTGTCTGTTGTTTTGATTGTTGGTTTGTTTGTTGGTTTATTGGTTTATGAATTTGTTTGTTTGTTTTGTTTGTTGGTAGGTTGGCGGTTTACTGGTTTGTTTTGTTTGTTTGTTGGTTGGTTTGTCTGTTGTTTTGATTGTTGGTTTGTTGGTTGATTGTTTTATGAATTTGTTTGTTTGTTTTGTTTGTTGGTAGATTGGCGGTTTACTGGTTTGTTTGTTTAGTAGTTTGTTAGTTTATTTGTTGGTGTATTTGTTGGCTGGTTTATTTGTTGTTTTTTTTTCGCTTCGCTCTATTTTGTCGACAGTGTAACCTGATTACGCTCTAGTTAGATTTGTTATAGCCAGGGGTAAGAGCTGTATTAGGGCAGCCCCCACCCCCTCCCCACGTATGGCCACGTATGTAGTGCAACTTCGCCAGTGTCGTTGTACTCTCCCTTCCACCTGGCCATGAAAGGAGGGGGGGGGGAGTACGGCCGAGACACGTCAGTTCCTGGGGATGGGTGGTTTCCTGCCACCTCTATTCCTAGGGAAGGAGCCACGCCCACCTTGTCCTCTGCCCAGATTTTGTGGTGGTCGTGGGGGGCCCGCCTGTCGTCCTTGACCAAATACGGATCCACTCGTTGTAGCTGCTGCACTGGAGCTCCCACGAAAGGACCGTTAAGCCATTCCACCCCTCTGGACATTGTTACCTCGACCCCTCAATCCCCACGTGGGCTGAGGTCTGACCTTATCTCTCACCTCTGGGGCCAGCGTGAGCAGTTGCCCGTTGAACAGATACCACGACTTGTGTATGGGTAGCAAACGCAAGTTTTTCAGTGTGTCCTTGCACATTTCCAGATTGGCCCCATTCAAGTAAGCATCCCGTCGATGTAGCACTGAATTAAACAGGAAGCGGGTGCCCCAGTTGATGGCATCAGCATGGAATTCCGATGCTTTCCTCATGAGTTTCACCGTGTCCTCCACCTCCTTGATGTCGCTCACATCAGGTGGTGTGGCCAGGAATGACCTGAGTTTAGCATTGGCCGCTGCGTACACAAGATCTGCCATGGACGTGGCATGCAGGCTTGCCCTCACCACCTTTTCCTCCTCCTCGTATTACACAGCATTGATCTTCATGATGGGTGGTTCATGATGGGTGGTCCATCCATTTCCATCTGGCACGAAGATGCCACATACTCGGTTTCATCGAATGTTTTATACCTAGTCAATTTGGGTGTCCCGGCATTGCCCGTGGAAAAAAAGAAGGCACCTTTAGGGAGGTCCGGCGGTGGGAGGGACACCACAGCCGAAAGTACCTTTCCCTTGTCTCTGAGCGCACCACCAGCTACTAACAACTGACGATACAGCATTTGCGATTGCGGAAGATTTTTGGGGTCCTTACGAATTCTATCCTTATTAGCGTAAGAAACAGCCGGAGGCTCACCAGCCGCTGGCGCTGTGGGTAACACTCTAGGGCAGAACAGTTCAGGTAATGAAGTATTGACCTCCTCCACCACCCATTTCCATTCAATTTCCTCCAGAGCGTCCGCTGCATGATCGTGCACTTCCGCTGTGAAATTTCTACTTTGTACTGGTTCGCGAACGGCCCCCATCTCCGGCACCAGGCCAGAGTCCTGAGGTTCACCTTCAATCACACTTTCCGCGTCCTCCCCCCCTTTTTGCGTGAATGGGCGGTGGCGGTGGCTAAGCATCCACAGGTGACCACTCCAACCCGTGTTCCACTGGTGTGAAGGTGGCCAGACCCACTGCTGGCTACCGTTAGCCCACTGTTGCCAGTTAGGGAGAACCGAATTTTGTTGCCACTGGTTCGTCATATTGCCCCACTGTGCCGCAGCATTCTCCTGATTAGCACTAACACCACTTGGCCCACCTCCGAGGGGCTGTGTAACACTGTTCCAAAGTTGTCGTACAACTGTAACATGGCCTGTGTGTGCGACAACGGAATAGATTGTGTGGCCGACGACAGCGACTGCTCACTTGATTACCTCTTGTCGCGGCGACAGATTTAACGAGTGGCCCAGCGACTGTCCCACCACTTGCTTGGGCGACTGCACTAGCGACTGCTGCTCAGTCGTACCCAGTCCTTCCGACATCAATGAGTGCATAAGACGTGAGTCGTCCCTGTCGCCACGCGACAGCGACTGGACGGCTGCCGTTAGGGGACGACCTGGGCAAGCCGCACCAGTCGTTTTATCCACATTTCCACTAACACGCAATCGTTTAGGCGATTGGTCATCTACATCGTAAGACTTACGTTTCATCCTGTCGCACAGCCTGGGTGGAGACGACAGCGGTGTATGGTGAGAGTCGTCCGAGTCGCCGCCATCTTGTTTCCTTTTGTTCGTTGCACAACGGGTGAGTCGCTTCCGGTCGCGTCGGCACCACTAAACTCGCCATTTTAGCCCGGAATTCGTCCGCACCACCAAAATAACGCTCGAAAGTTGAAAGCACCTTTTTAGAAATAACAACTTCCTGCTGTTTAACACTTTCTTCCCGAATCTTAGCACTCTCCTCCCGTAATTTGGGACACTCCGTAGCGACAGATTTGGCAACCATCTCGGCAACGTCAAACTCCTCGATCGAGGGTGGAAAATCCAAAAACTGCTCCTCCAGTTCGGACTACATCGTGGTATGCGATCCAATCGAAATATCATCCAAATATTCACAGTCTACTTCACCCACTCCTGCAGCTTTAGCCGCCTTCCTGGCCTTTGCAGCTTCACGCTGCCTCCGTCGATCTTCTGACCGCGCCCAAGTTGCCTCGATGTCAGGCACGGTGTTTGCATCCATAGATCCACACACGTCACACCTAAACGCAACGAAGTCACAAGGCCTACACTCCCTGCATAGCGTGTGAGAATCGATCGGGTTTAAACGATGTCCACACTACTTCCCTGCTTTCCCAGGGCAAGACTTCAGCTTCTTTTTCTAAGATTCCATCGTATTTGAACGGAACGGAAAACAAGCGACTATCCTGTGTCGTGTCCCAAACAAACTGTGATGCGGGTGGAGTGGGCTCGGCTGTTGTGGCCATGGGCTCCAGGGGGCACGGGAGCATGTACCTAAAGAGCTTTTAGTCATGGGTTTGGGACGGAAAGCATTTTCAAACATGAAAAGCAGAAAATACAGGTAAGTATTTTAGGACGGCAGTACAAATTCCAGAGTTTGAATATTTTTTTAGAATTTTGTTGCAATATACACAACGACTTTTTTAGTGATATATGCCTCTATACACGCAATCATTAAGAAGAGAAAGCCGATTTATTTACAAATAAAGATTATTGTGTATATGCACGACCAGGGAAGGGACAAGAAGGGACATCTTGCAAGGGATTGCAAATTGAAGAGACGAGGGCCAGTCTCAGTTGATTAAGAATGGTCAGCCCTCTTACTACGCATCGAGTATAGGGGTGTATTGCTCCACGATCCCTGAAACTCGTATGGAGAAAGAGTCGTTACTCCTAGATTGTGCCGCTACTAAGCATATGATCTTCAGTAAGGAAGATTTTATCTACTACGAAGAAATAAAAGGAGAGACTGCCGTCTTAGCAGACAAGTCGCAGACGCCAATCTCTACCATGTACCGCAATGTCTACCATGTACCGACCCTACACACGAGAGTTATATCCTTCGGACAGATGCTGCAAAATGGCGCAAGCAGGGAAGAGGATATGCAGCATTTATTTAGCAATTAGCCCTAAATCGAAGTTCCGAATCTTCAGGACGGAAGAAAACATGTACAAGATTGAGGATTTTTCAATCACAACTGACCACATCAGACCAGAAGTAAGGAGTGCCCTAGGTTCGAATAACAAAAATACGAGGTCACGAGAAGCAACACGCACGAAGCAAGCAAATTCCTGCACTCAGCACAAAGAAGCCAGGAACGACTACTGGGAATGGCACAAGAAATTAGGCCATCTGACATAAGACTCTCTACGCCATATGCAAAAGCAGAACCTAGTAGTGGGTTTAGAGAAAGCCGTACTTAAACCACCAGAAGAGCTTTGTGAAGCGTGCCAGTTCAGCAAGTTAAGTCGGTTGCCCTTCAACAAGACAACGCCACGTCAAAGAGCTTCGAGGACGCTAGACCTGATTCACAGCGACGTTTGCTGACCACTGAAGGTTAACACTAACCAAGGCTTCTCGTACTTCATCACTTTTATAGACGACTACTCTCGTAAAGCTACAGTTTACTTGATGAAGCATAAAAGTGAGGCTTTAGAGCACTTCAAAACACACAAAGCTGAGTGAAAGAAACTGGAGAAAGAAACTGTACTTTCAATCAGAGCTTTAAAAAACCGACAATGGTGGAGAGAATTGCGAACACAATTCGAAGAATTTTTACATACCAGCGGGATCCGTCACGTGAAGACGCAAGTGTACACTGAAAGGATAAATCTTGACTGTATTTGCAGATTTATTTACCTTCGCAAAGTATTCCAGTGGTCCTGAATTCAAATCGTCGTCCCGTCTTCCAACGGAGGTCACAAGACGTCTTCCTCAACTCCAGCGGTTGTGTCACTCGCTGTACACGGACGGGTGCCGATCATTTGTAGTTGGTTGCCTCCGGGAGTCACTAATCCATCGCTAGAAGTAAGTTTTGGTCCCTGCCTTAAACTTTCCCTATCTAGTAGACTAGCCTAAAAACACCCACTCTTGAAGCACACGTCTTGACACGACGACATCTTGTTTACCGAGAGCAGCATGACAACACACTGCACGTGTCGCAACAATGTCGTGCCTCACTCCTTTGCAGTCTGGGCACGAACCACCAAAATGGTT
Organism: Lithobius niger; assembly: GCA_023313725.1. Classification (NCBI taxonomy): domain Eukaryota; kingdom Metazoa; phylum Arthropoda; class Chilopoda; order Lithobiomorpha; family Lithobiidae; genus Lithobius; species Lithobius niger. Next base: position 157,097 of record JAHWFP010037942.1, read on the forward strand.
CGTGCCATTTTTCCTAACATAACCCCCACTCGTGGCCAGGCTGCAATACCTGAGTGGGGTCTCACTTCCTAGAAGTGGTCTGCCTCACCTCTGAGACAGACTCTTCTGGAGGTCTCGTTGACTTCTGTCCCGGACAGTCGCTTGTCGACCTCTTCATCAGCTTGACCTCTTCATAAAGCTCCTTATCTTGCAGAGACGTCTCCTTCTGCTTGTCCGGAGGGGCCTTTGCCCAGAGCATCATGTACCCGCTGTGGTCAACATGTGGCATTAGGTTTCTGTCTGCGTCCTTGACCTACTCGATGGTCAAAAGGTTGTACCTCTCTGCGAAGTCTTTCGCCAACCTTGGAGAAGGTTCGCTCTGCGATGCAATCTTCCTTGCACCTTCGCTCTTGGCTTCTTGTTGCACTGCTCGCTGTGCTTCCGCAGGAGCTCTTCTTTGCTTTTTCGCCGACCTAGGCGACAACTGAGGCTTATGTTGTACTTTTACAACGTCTGTCTGGTTTCCCGGCATACCACTCGTCTTCGCAGTGGCGATGACTTGTTCATCTTTTGCCTTCTTGCCTTTGGAAACCTGTTCCACGTCTGCAACTTCTGAATCGGGTGCTCTACTCGTCTCTGCAGATGAAGTGGCCCGTTCATCTTCCGCTACATTCTGGTTGTGGCTTTCCCCCACTATCGCTACCTTTGTTTTGTGGTAAACAGGAACATTATTCTCCGGCTGCGTTACGGCATTCTTACTTCTTGGCACCTCTTCATGGTCCACCATGACTGGTTGCGTGGTAACCATACCACGACTTCTGAACGCCAGTTCCAAAACTTTTCCCAAAGCTCTTGAATTTGTTTCACCACCTCGAGGCAATCTCTTCCCACAGTCAATCGCAGTTTGTACACGTTCTTCCGAACGCTCACGGTACCTGACGAAAGTGTTGGTGGTGGGATCAGTCCTCCTTATTGACTGTTTACCTTCCCCCACTATTGGCTTGGGGGGTATGTGTCGACACTGATTTTCCTTAACTGTTTCCCTGAAAGGTTTACCACTCTGCTTAGACTCCCCCTTCATCTCGGGCTTGCTTTAGTTTCTGCTATTTTCCAGTCGCGCCAACGTGGGAATCCTGAACCACATTGACTTGGCATGTTCCACCTTCGAGGATGATTCGTCTTCCAATGTCGAATCTTGCTTGGACTGCCTTCGCCTACATTCTCTTGCAAAATGGCCCTCTTTTTGGCAGGCAAAACACTTGGCCTTGTGCTTCGGCTTGGCTCTTTTCTTGCCTCTCTCGTCTATGACGGTTGGACTGAGTCCTTACCAACACGCTTGGGCCGGAGAAGTGGTGTGGTCTACTGTGTCCCATGCGGCCAGTGCAACGCCGTCTACATTGGCGAGACCAAGAGACAGTTGCTCGAGAGAATAGGCGAACACGTCGCAGCTGTAAGGAAGGGTGACATGCTCAACGGCATCGCCCAGCATGTCAAACATCAGCAGCACCAGATTGCTAGGAATGCCACAACAATTTTACTTTCCTCCAATTCTCTCCAAGGAGGACACCTAAGGGCCCTTGAATCTCTGGCCATTCTACGTTTCAAGAGCATGAAAGTTCCACTCATGAACCTAACAGGAGCCTCCCACATGTTGATGGAACATTCAGTAGGTTCTGATGTGAAAGCAAAGCTTGACAAGCAGTGGGGCTTGAGAGCATGATTGTGTATAGATCAGTGGTTCTCTCACTTGCGCGTCGTCTGCTTGATCATGGCCACAACCATGTAACGTTCGTTTTCAAAGTTTAGTACCTCGTTGCGTTCTGAAGAAGGTGAACGGCCTGTTTTCACCGAAAATTCAAACTGGGAAAATTTTTGGAAATTTACTGAACTGTGTGGAGCATTAAAATTTCGGCAGTACTGTAGGTGGTAAAGTGTTATTTTTGCTGGATCTTCCTGCTACTTCGTGATCCTCAGTCAGACCTAGGCAATCAACGCTTTTAGCCACTTGCACTAGTATTCTCATTCGTTGAAGATATGCGTTAATATCCTCGTTTTTCTTCATCCGGCATTGAATTAACTCACGGAATGCAAACAATTTACGTAGCCTTGTTCCTTCGGCAAACCTTTCCTTCAGGATATCCCATAGTTCTTTAGGGTCACTAACATGAACGTACGTTGTCTGCAAATTCTGTGACATCGTTAGCATTAACGTGGGCGTACACTTTGCCAGACCTTCTTCATATTCCCTTCGTTGTGGGTTTTCATCCGCTGGTTTTATTGCCGATCCATCGACATATTTCCACAAGTCCTTGTAACGTAAAACCAATTTAACTGAAGTGGCCCAGGCATAATAATTCCATTTATTTAGCCTTTCGATGCCGAAGGCGTGCAAGTAGTTTATATCCTCCGTCAGTGCCATTCAAGCATATGCACGCTTGACCTTGAAAAAAACTTGTGATCGACGATTTACGGATGCAGTTAAAGTAAAACGCACATATTTTTCTCCTTTAGAAATGCCAACGTGATCAATTTCTAATAAAAATATAATTACTTTTAACTTCTAATTACGACTTCTGGTAATTACTCTGGAAGCCCTCTTTGCGTTCCGCTGCAATCGCTTAGTTTTTTTTTTTCCGTCCGTCTCGGCTTCCAAAACAAACAAGATGGTGCGGCCACAGTATTCCCCGTCTTTCCTATGCTTTGTTCTAATGCCGCCCGACGAGGAATGCTTCTGCAGATGAGAAGATGATTCTGGACCAAGACTTCAAAATACTCGTGCAGAATAAGGAGGCGACGTTGGCAAAGAAATCCAACAAGCAGACAAAGCGTGAATCTCGTCAAGAGCGACAGAAAGCGTACCGAGACGAGTGCAGTCGTCTCGAGGACGAACTGATCGAAAGCGGACCTGGGAAACCACAGTTTGCCAGCGACTCTGAAAACCAGTTATGAAGCGAGGAGAGACTCCCTTATCATGGCTTCACCAAACAAGAAGTGAACCATGAGTAGGGGAACTGTTGGAAGTAAGTCAACAGGTTAACGTGGTGCACTTCCGTTTTGGCGAACGGCCATACCTGTTCCTGACTGACAGCGAATGACGAAGGACATGTTGGACTTTTGGAGCAGTCAACATGACGATTGGCGATCGCCGAAGATGACCTTTGTCCCAAGTAAAAGCTCAAGAACGACGAAAGGCCCTTATGCATAAGGAGCAACCCTTCCCAATGTCGGTCGCCACTCGCCATTTGGCGAGTGGAAATCAACAGTCGGCGATTTGGAATTTAGCCTTACTCGCCAAATCGGCGACTAGCTACAGAGCATGCCACTAATAAAGGGGTATCTCTGGAACCATATAAGCTAAAGACGAACGGTTTGCGGCGTTATGCTCAGATTTATAAGGGCTATATAACTGGATTTTCTGCATTAATACTGGAGTTTGCATAATTTTGTTAATGCATAAATTAGAGAAACCTTTCATCATACAAGATGTATTTGGTATGTGGCGAGTAAAAATTGTGAAATGGCGAGTGCTTTGTAATAAAGGTCTACTGGCCAAGTGGCGACTGCTACTGGATCGACATTCGGAAGGGTTGATAAGGAGCCTTCGCGACCGAGATAATTTGGCCGGAGAACAAGAGCAGCGACAGCGGTAGAATCCAAAGGCCAACAACGCGTGTTAGGCCTAACGCCGCAACGTCTTCAAGGTCAAGCAAAGTCAGTCGGCCGACCGCAGCTAACAACGAAGTAAGCAACCGTAAATGCTTACGACTAGTCAGTGTGCTAGAACTGTCGATTGCCCACATAATACTTGTGTTAGTTTTCCTAGCCTAGTAGGAACTACCAACTCTGCTTCTGTTCAGAAATGACGCACCCCAACATTTTCATTGCTTTACCCTATTGAATTGGAGACTCCACCAATGGAACAGTTTCGTCGAGACGATTAAAATAGTGAACAGTATAGGAATGTCAAAATCGGTAAAAAATTGACAAAACAGCATAAATTGGGCCAAAATTTGTCCACGGCGGTCTTCAAATGCCTGCGACGTATCGTCGAGCGTCGCGCAGATTCTACTACGGGGCTGGTGATCACTGCCCTGTAAAGGCCGATTAGAAGCTTCGGGAAGGGCTCCACATTTCGCTTGAAGCAGAGAAAAAAAACATGGGTGGACTAGATTGGTGATGGTGGGGCAAGATGGGGTTGTAAATTTGTGTGTGAAACTTGGGCGTTTTCCACCTGGAGATGGCGACACCTTCGACGTAAGACTTGTAAATGTCTGTCTCGGTTGGAATTGGAGTTGACCATGGTTTTCGCCATTTCATGTCCTGGTGCTGCATGGCAACCCCATTATCTGTCTTCTGACCTGGCGGCTGTAATGTGTTCCCGGATTTTCGAAGGGACATCTGGGGGCTTAGTCTTGACTTGATCGTTTTTCAAACTGCATGCAGTTTTATCAAAAGTTGCGCACGATAGAATGGGCGAGCCACGATTTTAACGCGCTTTTCAGTAAAACCACATGCAATTTAAAAATCTTAACTCGAGACTACAGCCGCTGGTCTTGTTTCCCTGATCCAGATGGCTGGGCATTCTTTTCGTGGGATTTCGTGTGCTACGCAGGATGTCTTACGGCAGTTTTCAGCTAAGCCCTCAACCAAAACCCCACGTGACTTCTTACCTAAAAACTGCTGTAATAGCCTAAATACCAGTAACGGTTTTATCTGCGAAAAAGGTTATATTAAAGGAAAGCTAAACCATTCCATCTTAAATTTCACTATCGTTAGTTAAGTACGAAAAAAACAAGATGCAACTTGCGCGAAGTTTCCAACATTCGTATTAATTACGCAATAGTTAATTTAGAATCCAAGTTTGATGTTTCCACGGCGCTAGACAGCGAACGCATGGTACCGACGTCACACATCATCACCTTGGAGGAATGACATCATCGCAACACACTAGCGAGTGCGCACCGGCTTGTGCTTCTAACATGGCGTCTGCGAGACCGAACCGCTCTGACCATAGCAGCGCGAACCAAAACTCAATCTCTGCGTGATTTATTAAAGTATTCAAGAAAGTAGCTACCGTGAATATTACCGCTACAAAGACTCGTGAAAGTTCGTTCAGCTACGCGGTAATCCACTCACAACGAAATGCTGGGCAGATAAGCGATTGGACAGTATCAACTTGTTGCTCGTGGGGAGGGAGAACTAGTTTAGGGGGTGTGCGCTTCATTTGAAAAGAATCTGTGCTGCCGTTCTTCACTAGCTGCAGTGAGGAATGTGAGAGCCGAGGGCGATCTTGTTGGGAAATGAACGCAGCCAACAAGGACGCGTCCTGGCTTCAATGCAAGCAAACAATGCCGCAACACATGACACACGGTCACGTGCTCCTGTTTGTTGTTGTTCGTAGTGTAGAGTCTGCGATGCCATGATGGAGTGACGATCACGTCCGGAGAGTGATGCCGTATATTGCGTGCCAGCAAAGAAACTGACCGATCTGGGGTGCTAGAAAAGCACACTAACTGAGTGTGACAACGACGAGCCTACCCAAGGATGGCATCGACGGCGTGAGCGGCTCCCAGACCTAATGCAAGTAAGTCTCGCACACGAACTAATCTGTTACGCTACTCTGTTTTCTGGAGGTTGGGACTATTACTCGTTAATTTCTACCCCATCCTTCCAGAAAGGTTATGGGCCCAGTAACAATGAGGAAATTGACTATGTCGCATTAAAAACAGATTAGTTTCGTTGTGCGGAGTGAAGAAAAAGTGCAGCGTGTTGGAACGAAAGACCGTTGGATTTGAATGACGCGATCGACGGCCGCCACGTTGGATTTTGACGATGTCGTTCCCGCCTAAACACGAATTGACAAACAGTGATGTTGACGCTTAGGCAAGTGATTTCTTTCAAAAGATAGTCAAACTGGACTGTTTAATGTACGATTATTACTGACAGTGATGTAAAAAGTGAAAATTTCACGGGAGCAAAGTTTTAGTCAAGCTCAAGTTTGCCGATCGGCCAGGAAGACTCAATCGATCAACGCCTTTGTAAACATGGCCGGCAAAAATGAACTAACCAACACGCATGCCTTTGGCATCGAAAAATTTGATGTTAAGAACTATTATTCGTGGGCATTCTCCATCAAATTAGTTTTAAAGCAGAAGCAGCTGTGGGGATAAGAGGATGGCACGCTAGTAAGGCCAGCTCAGGCCATGCAGGACTGCCGAAGTGGGAAAAGGAGGCAGCAGAATGTATTACGATGTATGTATGTTGCGCTCAACATACAGCGCTCAAATATCTGGAATTTGAGGATCCAAAAAAGCTGTGGGATCATTTGAAAACCAAGTGTACTGCTACAACGAAGATGAGAAAATTGACAGCATTTCGTCATCTACTTAATTGTAAGATGTCAACAGATGAGGGTCTGTCCGAGTATCTTAACCGTAATCAAGATCTGGCACGCATTGCCAAAACTTGTGGGTGCACCGCAATAAACGATGAACTTGTGGCGCTACTCATGATAACCTCAGACTATGATAACGTATTGCTTGTGACGGATTCATTTGAAGCTGAGAAGTATACGCCAGATTACATACAAAAATTTTCTGTTGGAGGACGAACTAAGAAGGAAGCGTTTCGTTGAAAACGATCTAGTTGCTGAAACATTGGTAGTGAAAAATGGACATGGTTCAAGGTCGTTGGGTGCCAAGACTGCCAAACAGTATGTCAAGCCACGTATTAAAAGCAGTGTCAAGTGCTTTAACTGCACCAAAAGACGCCATTGCGCCGTGATTGCCGATAAAAGAAGAAAGATAGAAGTTCTTCGAGAGACAGTGACTCGGCAGTGGATCAGAAAGCGAACCACATGTGGTTCAGAATCACGAAAGTCGCCATGGAGGGGAAAAGAAAAAGTACACAACGCAACGAGTGGATTATGGACTCCGGAGCAAGTGTCATGATGACAAACGACCGGCGAGACTTTGCAAAGTATGAGAAAATCCACAATAAATTTGCACTGACGGCGGATGGAACATCGGTACCTGCGGCTGGATAAGGGACAGTCGTCATGAAGTGCCGTGACAGGATTATTGAATATCCAGAAGTATATCACGTTCCGTCGATAAAAACGAATGTGGTTTCAGTGGGGGTGTTGCAAAAAGCGAAGTACTTGGTCTCCTTTCCAAATGATGAATGCCTAGTGCAAAGTTCAGCCGGAATTACAGTAATGAAAAATCCGAGAAGGTGGGACAATCTATTTCCAATCGAAATGAAGATTTATGAGCAAACTAATCACTCAAGTGAGGACAAGTGCATGAACACGAGGACTAAAGGGGGAAAAGCTTCACAGGAGAGTCTGAAAGTAAAAACTGTCAAATTGGCGGGAAAGAAAGGAAGACCTACCACCAGCAACAATGACTATTTCTTGTGGCATGAAAGACTAGGGCACTTTCCATACCAGCTGGTGCAACGTATGCAGACAGAAAACCTTGCTTCAACGCAAGCGAACAATGCCGCAGCACATGACACACGGTCACGTGCTTCTGTTTGTTGTTGTTCGTATTGTAGAGTCTGCAATGCCATGAGAGTGACGATCACGTCCGGAGAGTGATGCCGTATATTGTGTGCCAGCAAAGAAACTGACCGATCTGGAGTGCTAGGAAAGCCCACAAACTGCGTTTGACAACGACGAGCCTACCCAAGGATGGCATCGACGGCATGAGCGGCTCCCAGACCTAATGTAAGTAAGTCTCCCACACGAACTAATCTGTTACGCTACTCTGTTTTCTGGAGGTTGGGACTATTACTCGTTATTTTCTACCCCCCACCCTTCCAGATCTTGCCAGAGCTTGTTGGGCGCATGCACCAAGGGGTGATGAAGTGTGTCGTCACATGAACGAGACTTGGCTGTGTTGACTACACGAACGAAGAATTTGTGTGCTAGAATGAAGATTTAGACACGTTACTACGTAATAAATATAAAGCCTGAGTGGTTTTCGTACCTATCACATGTTTTTTAAGTGTCTTAAGTAACGATACTGAAATTTAAGTTTAGCTTTACTTTAAGGAGAAAAAAGTAAATTTTGGTGTCAGGTAGGTCTCTTTACATCTGAAAAGGTGTAGTTGCTTGTTCATAACAATTTGTGTGCACATCAACAATCTAAAATTCACATAAAAGACATTGTAGGGAAAAAGGGCGTGAACCCTTTTACGGTTCGTGCTCAGGCTTGAACAGTGACAGAAGTCACGTGCCGAAAGAAGTCTGGGACACATTGAGAAGCCAGAAAGCCGAAAAGACGAAATTAAAGAACCTACTCGCCTTTAAAAACCTCTGGAATTGCAGGTTAAAGAAAGGAAAAGATTTACGTAACTATGTAAAAAGAATGGAAGAACTAGCAAAGGTAGCCAAAACTGAAGGATGCGCCGATGTATCAGAAGAATTCGTCGCTATGGTAATTATGTGTGGATTACCAGATAACTGCATACGGAGAATCTCCAGCACAAGTTCTTACAGTAACGAGAACTATACGATAGGTGATGTAGGAGCGATTATACTGCCAAAGAATCATCATTGTAAGAAAAGTGACGAGAAGGAGAACGATGCAGTAAATAACAAGCCGTTTGTTATTGGACCGAAGAAAAGAGCTGGCACTAAGCATAAAAAGAAGAAGAATAAGCCGGGACATAGACAAAAGTGTTTTTCCTGCAAGCGTGAAGGCCATTATGCTAGAGAATGTCAAGAAATAAGGCCTATTACGAATAGCAACCAGACGTCTAAGGAAGACTACCCATTGAACGTGAAGATACTGAACAGGTCCATGTTGTATCGAATACCAAACGGGGAAAATCACAGTCTAGCGGATGAGAAGAGAAAAGTAAAGCTCAAGTGGAAAGGAGAAAAGTCGAAGCGTGCTGGTACACAACCATTGACAAGAATGGGCGTAAACCACAATCGACAGCCTCCGTCAGAGCCAATAGTGGGGGAGAATGGGATGCTAATTGAAGCAGTTTGTGTGTTTTTGGCTCAGAAGGATGAGGTGGTTTCCGAAAACTTGAAAGAATTTTTAAGGATGGCATTTGGGCAAGTTGTGGTGGACACTGGGAAAGAGGTCATGTCAGACCATTTCGATGGAACATGCCAAACGGTGGAGCCCAGTTCTGAGGAAGCCCAAGCCCAAGTCCAAGAGACGATAGTGGGGGTAGTCGATGAACGAGATGGGAGAGAAGCGACTGGAAGAGTCACTCTGGCCACACAACTGCATTCACCGGTGAATGAAGTGTCCCAGATGTCTAATGCAGAAGTGCATCGAGATCCTGAAGAGGCAGTGACAAGTTTGCAAGAAGAACTTGAGCCAGCATATGTTGAGAGCCAGGAGAAATGCTACGACCTTCTAAAACTTGAGAGGGTCAAGAATAGCAAGGGGATTTTGGTTCAGCGAGCTAACCACAAGGTCTACATGGAATGCAGGGTGAGCGCTTCACCGGAGGTTAAGGCACGGTTGAAGCTTCAGGATGAACAGTTTTACACGGAAGTAAAAGCAAGAGAAGAGATGCCGACTGTGAATCGTCAAGGACGAAGCCTGGCAAAACGAGAGAAGTCTGTCTCAGAAGCGAGGCAGGCTAATCACTAAGTGGTGAAGAGCCCACTTGTGTTTTCAAGCCTGAACACGAGTGGGGGTTATGTAGGGAAAAAGGGCGCGAACCCTTTTGCAGTTCGTGCTCAGGCTTGAACAGTGACAGAAGTCACGTGCCAACAATAGAGCACGTGTGTGTTGACTTCTACTCACTTTCTGCAGAAGATGATGTCGTCGTGTTGAGACGTGTGTGAGGAGCGCAAACGGCGCCAACAAGTTAGCCATCGTGATAGGGCAAGCTTTAGATAAGTCTAATAACTGACTACGATGGACTAGAAACCCACACAGCGGACGAGTCGCCGAGAGAATCATGGTAGCAGCGACGATCGCCATTGAACACCGGATCTCTGCAGGATAAAAGGTAATCATACTCCTCGCCGTTTATGATCATTTATCCCTTCAGACATTATGGAGCAAAATCGCCATTTCTCGTTGTTTTTGTGTTGCACTTCTCTGAAGGAGACAGGATAGTCTCCGACAATTTTAAGTGCCTGTGTAATTTCAGTTTCTGGTAGTGAATATGTTAATTATTTTCATAAGAAAATGTTGTTATATAAACTGCTGTAAGGTATGAGCAGTCTACGAAATCCCATGCAAAGAATGCCCACATCAACATCGAGGAAACAAGACGAGACGTCTTTTCGAGAATTCGGGAACACATTACAGCCACCGTCTCAGAAGTCCAAATAATGGGGTAGCCATGAACCATGTATCAACAGAGCACAAAATTGCATAGGATCAAGTGAAAACCATGATCAACTCCAACTGAGACAAGACATTTACGAGGCATCGACATTCTCGATCGAATTCTTCCATACGTTAAATGCACTATCCAAAATGGATAATATTGCTCACTATTTGTGCTAATTTTCAACAGTTTTGAATTAAATCTCACACCAGAACTAACTCCTACTGTCTTCTTCATGCTTACAAATACGAGCTTTTCTTTGGTTCACATACTGCCGTTTTTCAATGCACAAGTTTTTATTACGCTCGTGCGTTGAAATACAGAGAGATGTGAACCAAAGAAAATCTCATATTTGTAAGAATGAAGAATCCAGTAGGAGCTAATTCTGGTAAGATTTAATTCAAAACTGTCGAAAATTAGTACAAATACTGAGCAGTATTTTCCGTTTGAGATTGTAGGTTTAAAGTATGGAAGAATTCAGTCGTGTAGTGAATTCTTCAAGACATCTTAGTCGTTTTTGTGTTTTACATCGCCATTCTCCACATGGGAAAAAAGGACCAAGTTCCACTTATGAATTTACAGCCCCCATCTTGCAACACCATCACCAATCTAATCTAGTCTGCTTTGGCAAAATGGGGGGGGGCTCGAAGATCCGCTCCCAACCGGCCATTACAGATCAGTGGTCACCACCACCACATTTAAATGCAACCAACTCACACAGATGTAACACAACAGCCGTTCCCACCAGAGTGCTAACGACTCTAGAAGACAAGTGACATCGTGTGGTGACTTTCATGCTTGTCAAAAATTTGCGGAAACAATTGCCCTTCCCAATTTTTTAGATTGCACTTGGATGGTGTTTCACTGTCTAGTTGCATGGGGGCTGAGCAGGATCACGGCATGACCCTGCCACCTTACAGCGTACGCATAGCCACGCTATGAAGAATGACCAAGACTGACGGCCTCTCAACAATGGTGACTCTCTGTGTATACTGGTCACACGGAACTCTCGAAACATGAACAAGATTCTGCTTATAACAGTCGTTAATTTTGGATTATACAACAGGAGGGGATTGGTCTAATTGTTGAGCATAACGTGTACATAAATTAAGTCCTAAGGATTGATAATGGCTAATGATAGTATGCATTGTTGGTGGTGTATTTCCGTTGTTGGTCTTGGTTAAGTTAGGTCAGTTGCCTTGGCTTGAAATTCACATTATGAATTTCAAGTGTTTCAAGAAGGAACAGTTTTAGCTTTGATTAAGTTACGTTTGTTTCACTGCCTTCCGCACTTGGAAATCGATTTCTAGGGCCTTTTAAAAATGTGATCGCATTTCAACTCAAGTACGATCTCGGTTACATTTTCTTCGTAATTATGGGGACTGTGGTAAACTAAAATCGAAGTGTGTCCACTAGCCTATCTCCCAGATTCACATAAAAAAATATTCATTTCTAAAAAACCGTATTAATCGGAATAGAATTTTTTAGCGTGGCAGTTTTGGCTTCTGAACCCTTGCAGTCCGTATCAATCTGCGGTTTTGTGAGGAGCCTTGCAGTTGTACAATACAAGTACATCACGAAGTTTTAAACAACAGCAAAAAAAATCGGGCGCGGATCTTCGAAAGGTTTTGAACTCCAAAATTACCAACGCATCGTGAACCAAATGCTCACCACCCACGTTCCACCCGAAACCTTAAGATTACACTTTGGTACACATTTCTTGAAAACCTCAAGTGCTCGTCACGAAGAGTACCATTAGGCCTGGCTAATGGAGTGATGTCAGTCTTAAAATTAACTTCACTACCCACTGGTAAAGGATACTCAGTACTAGAACTTTGGTCTGTGGGTCAAAGGCAAGCACTTCCCCCTCAAATTTCTGATTGTAACATGTTTTGCATGCTACTATACTTCCAATACTAAAACATTCGTTCCCTTCTGCCATTTTCGCTTTCATCTTCTTCTTCTGTGCCAACGACGCCAGGCGCCAACATCTATTCCTAACATTGAATACGAATATTTCCTGGAAATCAATATATTTTCAAAATATAGTATGCATATTTTGGTACAGAATTTTTTTTTCCAACTGATAAGCGTTATAAAAAAAATTGTTTCATTTTATTTTAACGACTTGTACTGCCGACCACTTTTCCGCCTACGTCACTTCTCTTTTTCAACGATGGATCACGACCTTCTAAATACTTCTAAATCATCCTAGCACACCGCTTATTTCAGACCAAGTAAATCTAAATAAGAAATATCAGCGTTATTATAATTAAAAGTTTTTTTTGAAAAAGTAGCAGTATTGCCTCTAAATTCAATTAATATAAAATTTTTTTATTTGAACTACAGATTTTGGATTGCCATGAACCTTCGTGCGTGCCCTCCATTGTTGGTGTTTCCTGTTCCGGTTTAGAGTGATAAAGCATCTCTTGAACTTGGAAGAGTAAGTTTAAGTCATGTCGTTAACGTACTGAATTAAACATTCTTCTACTTTGACTTAATATAGTTAGGGTATCTTTTAGAACTTTCTAAAAAGTGATTTAGTGTTTATTATTTTTTCTTGCAGATAGTTATCGTTGAACAACACAGCCAACCTCTCGTCGCCGGTCTTCACTACGCGTGCTTGATTCAGCACTTTTTGAGCATTTTTTAGCCTTGCTGACGTTTGGGACTCCTATTGGGATGGTAACCTTATTTTATTAATCATGATCAAATATAATATAATATAATATTGCTAAAATATAAGGGAAAATAAACTGCACAATTAAGAAAATAATAGACGTCGAGTTCCGTGTGAAGCCTTTTGTTTAGGCTGTATTATTTGTACCGACGATTTACGTCTAGATGAGTGATGTTTTAAAGACAGCGGCTTGCTTGCTGAGCGCTGAGTTTGCTTGGTCTCGGCTTCCTTCGCTTTTCCCATTTTCAAGCTGAGATTAAAAACGACGTTATTTGAAGCTTACTAAGCACAAACATGGCCGACAGTAACAAAATCAATTATTATATGCCTTTTCTCTGTTTTATCGCATTATTAGTAGCGTTTAAGATGATGAGAGTAAAGACTAAGCAATTGAGCTGCTGGCAGCTTTCAATATCGTACTTGTCACGCACGTATCATGTAGATTTATTGCTTGTATGATGATTGTTGCTCCGCGGCAACGGCGCATGCGCACATCTTGCCCCTATATTGGTTGCGTAAGCTCAGCGAACTCGGCACCCTTTATCCTCGCTTACTTGGCTGGCCAGCAGCTGCCAAGCCGCTGACTTTAAAAACGACGGAAAAGTTTCTCAGCGGCAAGCGGCTTGAATTAAAAAACGGGAAAGCTTGCCTCGCTTCCAAGCGGCTCGCAAGCCGCCGACTTTAAAAACATCCCTGTTGCTAAACCGACCTGCAGTACTTTATCGTTATACATTTTCTTCCCTTCTTGATGCATGTTTTTAGCTATGTTTTTATTAAGGATGATGATAATATTCGTTGATTTTGTGGATTGATACCAGCAATGGTAATATGGACCCATATTACCCTTGATACCAGGATATTATATAGGTAATGCCACTTTTACTCTGGCAGTAGTAAATATATATATATTTTTTTTTTTTGGGGGGGGGGGAATTTAATGATGATGGTGTAACCTTGGATTAATAGCTACACTTCGTTACAGGATAACTCACTTGCCAGACCTAACCACTCAAGCAACACGTGCAAAACTCTGTTACAGAACTAGTTTCTCAATTTCGCCACGAGAGCACAAACTGCAGACAATGCGGAAGTGACGGTTGAGCCATGTGACCAGCGCTTGTCTCCTTTACATACCAGTAAACGCTTGGTTTTACTTTCAGTTTCAGTCTTGGCTTCGTCCGGAGTAGTAGTGCCGGCGTATCGTCTCCTACAGATGGCGCAGCACGTTTTGATTTAGAGAACTATCGATGGAAGCTCGAGTAGATTTCGTAGCGAGTGAAAAGGGCGTGGTGTAACACACATTAATATATTAGTATATACATCAGTGTTGACTTTCTGTGACTCGCGCAGCACCAAAATTCCAGTTTTTCTCCAAACCAGCGAATTTTCGAAAACTCTAGACGGGTTTTCTTCGTCAGGCGATGGATGTGACACGCGCACACCACTACCCGCGTCTGACATCCATCGCCTGACGAAGAAAACCCTTTTTGAAGTTTTGAATTTTGGTGCTGCGTGAGTAGTGGTGTACCGATTCCAAATGCCGATTCCGGTACCTGTTCCGATACCAGTTCCGATTACCACACGCAAGTGCCAAAGCGAATGAGGAAAAAAATGATAATAATGAATTATGTTCAGGGAGTCCAGGATTTTGCTGGGGCAAATTTTTATAAATTTACATACATTTTTAAACGACAATTTTGGTATACAAATTTGTATAATTAACATAAAAAATGTAATTTGATTAAAAATTATATTGAAATTTTTAAAAATAGTTAAAATAACATGTAACGATTTTTTTTAGATAATGCATAAAAATTTAAAATGATTCATTAAATTCTGCCCTGGACCTGCATTTTTAAATAGGGTTTTTGCTTCTTGGATTGGTCCAATCCAAGCCCTTATTGACGCTAATATGATTTACAATTTTTATTTTCTGAATGTATTAAATTAAATTTTTTTTAAACTTAAGTTAAAATCAAAAAATTTAATTAAAATAAAAAAATGAAGGCTAAATAAGAGCATGCTTGAAAATTTTTTGCAGTCCGGATGCATGCATGCGTGACGATTTTAGCAGCCGGGATTTATTTCAGGCACTGATGACTTCAATTAAACGCACCATTTAGAAACACAACGGCTTTGCAGGCTGTGAAACGCTAAGCAAAATAGGAAGCAACTTAGTGATAATAAAGTCCTGACATCCTTAAACAAGCAGGAATCCACTGTAACGTATTCTTAGTATATTTACATTCTAGATGGGATTTTATGGTAATATGATCAACAAAACAAGTTGGTGTAAACAGGTAAGGGGCCCAATAAAAACGCGCGAAAATTTGTTAGTTATTCATCCAAGATCTAATATCAAGCACAGTTTCTTACTATCTGCGAATACTTACCTTCAGTAATCCGTGCTAAAATCGCTTAATTTTAGATTTCCATGCTCAAGATAAAAAATTTCACCCATTTTTTGGCTTTCTTAAACATTTTCTAGTTTCATCTAGTTCCCGCTAGGTGCACCACTGTGTCTCCCTTGTTCACAGTGTGCCGCCATCTTTCCCTCACATCGCTTGAGCACTGATGCAGGAAGCATCGTGCTACAGTATTTCCGAGTATGAAAACGATTGACAAGATCATTAAAGCTATCGAAGAAGGCAATTTTACAGAGTGTTCATGCAAAAAGAACGTTCACGATCATCACCCAGCATGCAGGCGTTGCAGACAGTGTGATTTCAGTAAGCAAAAATGCGTTTTGTGTGAACTGCACGACCCTGCCAGTATTCAAAAAATACGTAAAACATGGCGGCAAACTGATCAACGAGCAATACAACGAGCAAAGAGGGAGCGTTTGGCCATGATGAAACGGGAAAAGAAACTCGCGACTATTAACGAGGATTTATCGGTTAGTGCCGACGTGGTTTCTAAGTCGGATGGCGTATGTGACGAAGCATCTAATTCAGGGTCTTCGTTCGACGGGTTCCCGCCCCAAGACGCGTTGCCGCCATCTTCTTCAAAAATGGAGATTCTCGTGCACGCAGCCAGCAAAACCGCAGCGTCGACAATGAACGTTAGAATGGATAAAATGCGGCAAGAAGTAAAAGATTCCCTGGAGGGGTCACTTGAGAAGAAACTGGACAGGAAATTGGAGACGAAATTCGAATCGGCGGACAAATCGTTCGACGATAAACTGTCTAAGTTTGCCGACATTATGATGGAAAAAATGGCGGCGTCTAACAAAGAGCTGTTGGCTAACATGGTGCAACAGGCGCCATCTTTGTCGAAGGGAATGACTTGCAAGGAGAGCGCTATAACGGGAAAAGCGCACGCTTCCAAGAGCGACGATCAACACCGTCGGAAAGAAAACACTAATAAAATATGCACAAATTCCGGCAATTCGGAGGTTAGTAAGGAAATTCCAAGCAAAACGTCGTCTGCACCCACAGATAAACCGAAATCGTCACTAAAAGATAAAGGGCACGGTAAGAGTAGTAAGAGTGTTAAAATTAGTAAAGAGTCGATCAGCTACCACGGATCTCCGCCCCGTAATACGCAATCGGTGAAAGATGTGCGTTCTCACACCCATCGTCGAATGGGGAATGAGTTGGGCTCGTTTTCCGGATCGTCACTTGTGAAGGACGGAAACGAGACGGGAGATAGGGCTAACGTGGAACAGTCGTTGACTGAAAATAGTGTGATCGACTTGAGCTTGAACGGCCCTACCCGTACAACTCAAAAAGTTGCGTTAACCGACACAGTTAGCGACAAGACGGGGGAGAAACAAGAAGAGAAGTTGGATTCTCTACTTTCCTTGGTTAAACAATTCATTTCGGACAATCCTAATAAAAACGACGATTGTCAGCAGAATTACGAGGGATACGATATGGAAAACGGGGAAAGCAACTACGAGGACGGTTACCATGACAATTACTACCACGCCGACCACGCAGAGACTACCGACAGCCGACAATCGACGGAGGGCGGCAGCCGACACGTGACCGACGCCGACAGCCGACATGCAACGGAAGAAGGCCGACTGACGACACGGCGACACAGTGGCACGCGACTGGCGACACGGCGACAAGATGGCGGCCATTACAACGTACACGATAACGAGTCCGACGCGTATCAACAACTGAGTTACGGGGGGATTAATGAAGGTCAACCGCCTCCACCCCCCTCCCCCCCAACCAATGTGCACGTTCTTAAAAGAAAAAGAGTGGCCTTCAATGAAGAAGAGGATGAATTTGAACCAGACAATCAACATTTTTCTAATTCGAAAAACCCTGACGACATTTTCAATGAGGGACCAGGTTTTGTGCCTTGGGGGGATTTTGTGGAATACACTGTGAGACACCTGTCGGATACTCGTTTCTGCAAACGTTTCATGCCCCCTACTCCTGACCCTGAGGACCCACCTGTAGAGACCTGCATGAATTCAGACTACCAAAAGCAGGTCCCACACAACCTGCCTCAATCACAGGTACTTTTTAGGCAACTTTTGAACATTGAAAGTGCTACCAGGAATTTCGAAGAGAATATTTCAGCTTCATTACCGATACCTCCACATGACCCCAAGAAGTCAAAATTTTTTTACAAGTCGACTGGCAACGACGCACCGGGGAAAAAGAGGTACAAAACCTTTTCTGAGGCCGAGTATGTGCACGAAAAGCAATACATGGAATTAGGCTCAGTTTTGAGAATGCCGGCGTTTATCCGAACACCACTGTTCGCCGTGGAAGAAGATGAAACCATACTTCGGAACACGCTTCGAGCTAACTCTCACGCTGATTTGGCTTACTCGGCGGCCGCTGAAGCAGTTAAGAAGCTCGCTAGTAATAACCCAGCGGTGCTTGACGACCCAACTTTCAACGAATGTATGCAACTTATGAAAAGAGCCTCGTCATTCCAGAAGGATGGGTTCAACTGGGGTTCGAGACTCCTCATGAATTCGGTGTTTCGTCGAAGAGACGCAGCCCTGGAATCTGCGCAAGGGGTCCCCGTGGACACCATTGGACAGCTACGGCTCCTCCCTATCCACAAATCAGCAGAACTATTTGATGGAAAACTGCTGCAGCTTGCTCCAGAACTCAAGGACAAGACACGTGCCATTGCCAACACAACTTCGGGACAGAAGAGAAAATTCAAAAACGCCCCCGCCACACCTAAACGGCTCGGTTTTCCAGGGCATTTCCCACAAAACAATCCCGATTTCAACGGAAACAAGAAGCCGGCACAGATTGAGAAGCGTCAACCATCTCCCTTTCAGGAACCTGCCCCTCCTCAGCCAAGAGGAAGGGGCAGCGGGGGTAGCCGAAGAGGTAGGGGATATCCACGAGGACGTGGGAGAAGACCCTACTCAAGATACTGACGTCACAGTACAGGTACCTTCCCCCATTCACCGGCAGGTGGGGGGAAGGCTACGATATCACGTGTCAGAGTGGAAAATGTTGACGGCAGACACATTCGTGATATCAGCGTTGGAAGAGGGCTACTGGCCACCATTCGTCTCCACCCCTGCCCTTACTGTGAAGCCGCCGGAGTGGATCACGTCTCGACCGGTAGACGAGCTAGTAGACGCAGAATTGAAAAAACTTCTAGAGAAGAGGGCAATAGAGGTTTCAACACCCGACACGAAAGGCTTCTGGAGGCCGGCCAGGGTGATTCCGAAGAAGGGGGGGGGCACAAGGCTCATCTTCAACTTAAGAAGACTCAACTCGTTTTTGGAGAAGGAGCACTTCAAGATGGAAACGATAGATTCCATCAGAAAGGCGCTGAGGAAAGGGGAGTTCACGGTGACCATCGATTTAGAAGACGCATATCTGCACGTCCCCCTACATCCATCGGTGCATCACCTTTTCAGAGTGTACTCCAAAGGAATTACTTACCACTTTGTGACCCTCCCCTTCGGACTATCGACGGCCCCATTTGTTTTCACAAAGATCCTTCACCCTGTCCTATGCCGTCTGCACGAATTACACATTCGAACGCATGCCTATCTGGACGACTGGATGCTTCGCAACGAGTCCGAGACGGCATTGGTAGGCAATCTCCAACAATGCGTTACAATATTCCACAAGTTGGGATTAGGCGTCAACATCAAGAAGTCTCGGTTTACCCCACAGAGAGTATTCACTTTCCTAGGAGCACAGTTCGATTTAGGGAACATGCTGGTACGCCCTTCCCCGGAAAGGACAGTGAAAACCATCGCAGAAATGCGAAAACTTCTGGACAGGACACACATCTCCGCAATCGACCTTGCTTCAGTTCTGGGTTCAATGGACTCATTAACAAGACTGGTTCGGTGGGGTCAGTGGCAAGCCAAGCCATTACACTGGTTCAGAAAGCTGAATTGGTCACCGAGAGTGACTTGGTTGGACAGGATA
Organism: Lithobius niger; assembly: GCA_023313725.1. Classification (NCBI taxonomy): domain Eukaryota; kingdom Metazoa; phylum Arthropoda; class Chilopoda; order Lithobiomorpha; family Lithobiidae; genus Lithobius; species Lithobius niger. The sequence continues at coordinate 176,444 of JAHWFP010037942.1, forward strand.
CCCCTGGACAATATCCCACGGTGGAACGTAGAATGGTGGATGCAGGAAAAGACACTGACGAAAGGAGTCCCTATCCACGAGCCGACCCCAGACTTCCTACTGTTTTCGGACGCATCAATGGAGGGCTGGGGAGCGCACATGGACAGCTCCGAAGCATCAGGGAGGTGGTCGGAACAGAAGGAGTTTCACATCAACGTCCTGGAACTCAGGGCAGTACGATTGGCCATTACTGCCTGGGAAGGCAAACTGCAGGGGAAGTGTGTCGGTATAATGTCGGACAACACGACAGCGGTGGCGTACGTCAAGAGGGGAGGAGGCACCCATTCCATTGCATTGATGGAGGAGACTTCTCTTCTCTTCAACCTGTGCTACAGATTGGACATCACACTTCAACCGAGACACATTGCAGGGAAGTTAAACGTATGGGCAGACGCTCTGTCCAGAAAATCAATGACCCCGACGACGGAGTGGATGTTAGATCCTTCAGTGTGCAAAGCTCTCTTTACCAAGTGGGGAACCCCGCATCTCGACCTGTTTGCGACCAGACTCAACACACAGCTACCTCACTTTGTGTCACCTTTCCCGGACGAGGGAGCGTGGGCAACGGATGCGCTAGCGATAAACTGGGACGGACTCGCCGGGTACGCCTTCCCACCGTTTTTCTTGATCCAGGACACACTCAACAAGTTCCGATCGAGCAAAATGTCACTCATTTTGATTGCACCATGGTGGCCAGGAGCACCGTGGTTCGTGGACCTGATAGAATTAGCGTCAGAAGAACCGATCCCACTACCCATTACGGAGGACTTCCTTTCCCAAGGGAGAGGAACGAGACGACAACTCCATCCACAACCACATATTCTTCACCTTCACGGATGGAAACTATAAGGAGGACCCTTCAACATGCAGGGTTTTCGTACCCGGTAGTCGAGAGAATTCCTCAATGCCACCGAAAATCAACAGTGAGAGACTACGAAACGAAGTGGAAAAAATGGTACGGATGGTGCACGGAACGAAGATTGGAACCATGTAACCCTTCGGAGAGCAACATGGCCGAGTTCCTGGAGGAGTTGTACGATAGCGGATTGGCCCCAACTTCCATTAAGGGATACAGATCGGCTATTAACTCGGTGGTATCGATCTTAGGAGACAAACCGATTCTGACCAGCAGGGTTATCTCAAGACTGATCCAAGCCTTCGAGAATGGAAGACCTAGAGTGAGAAGCCTCTTCCCAAAGTGGAATCTACCCTTGGTTCTGAGGAGCTTATCGGGGCCACCGTATGAGCCGCTGGGAACCGCGTCAATGATTTTCTTGACGCATAAGACACTGTTCCTAGTAGCGCTTGCAACTGCCAGTAGACAGAGCGAATTGGCAGCGTTATCGAGGGAGGACCAACACATGCGTTTCTCCAGGGATTTCTCTGCGATGACGCTTACTTTCCCAGCGCACTTCCGAGCCAAAAATTCAAGACCAGACGTCACACCACAACCGATCAGGATTAGGGCACTGGCACCAGTGGTGAATAGAGAAGATGAGGAGAGACTACAATGCCCCATTAGAGCGGTTAGATGCTACCTGAAGCGAACGGAGCACTGCAAAAGGGTTGGTGGAGGCGACACTACAGCCACACCACTCTTTTTGAATATAGACGGTGAATCGGGAGAAGCTTTGCTTGCACCGGTAACACCGGCTAGGATGGGCAAGTGGATCTGTGCGGTCATAAAGAAAGCATATGAAGAAGACCCAGATCATACTGACATCCCGAAAGACATTAGAGCTCATGAACTGAGAGCGTTGGCCGCATCGTGGGCGTATGGGTGTGGAACGCCTCTCGATGACGTGGTATCGGCTTGTGCCTGGAACCACAAAAATACCTTCATTAGCCACTACTTGAGGGACACCAGTGGGAAAGAAGGAGCCAACGTAATACGAGGTCATCTAGTGGCTGGAACGTGCCATGAAGAGAGGGCACAACAGTCAAGTTCCAAGAGAGGAAGGAGGACCCATTAAATGATGGGTAAGTTTCCTTTTTCTTGAATGTATTAACTTGATGTTTTTGTTTCCAGACCTTGGGTTCAGCTCGACCCGCCGCCTTAGCGACGAAGTCAGCACGGATTACTGAAGGTAAGTATTCGCAGATAGTAAGAAACACGAATTTTAACTATGTTTAAAATTAGTTTTTACTATCCTAGAATACTTACCTTCAGTAGAACCCGCCCGCCTCCCCACAAGAGCTGAACCATAATAGGTTTGAGCGATGTGAGGGAAAGATGGCGGCACACTGTGAACAAGGGAGACACAGTGGTGCACCTAGCGGGAACTAGATGAAACTAGAAAATGTTTAAGAAAGCCAAAAAATGGGTGAAATTTTTTATCTTGAGCATGGAAATCTAAAATTAAGCGATTTTAGCACGGATTACTGAAGGTAAGTATTCTAGGATAGTAAAAACTAATTTTAAACATAGTTAAAATTCGTGTTTTTCGATGATTTGAGCCACTGAAATTAATTTACTGTTCCAAGATCTCTAAAGATATTCTTTTCAACTATCGCATACTCCTGGGACAAGGGAAAGCAGATGACAATATCAAGTGATTAGGTAGTCTGCGCCAATTTTTGAAAGGTAGTCAGTATCGGCCAACCTACCTAGCGGTTTCAGTACGGTTCCGATACTACGGAACCGGAATCAGTCTCGGGATCGATACACCACTATGCGCGAATCACAGTAAGTCAACATGAACAATGCATACTGTATACCAAAGTAAAAGTGCCGAAAAATCCGTAATTAGCGTTATACATCATTCTCATCATCACTTTGGTTAGTTGCAAGGGATACCTTCCCGCATTCCCGCGAGAGTGACCTAATAGTCATGTCAGCTAAGCATCGAAGGTACAAGCTTGAGTGCTGTAAACTGCAAAATGTTAAGTAAACCTTTTATTCAACCAACAGAGATTGGTTTACTTTAAATCCGGACAAGAAATTGCAATTCATCTGTAAGTAGCCTACTAATAATTTTGCCTTAAGGCCAAGGTTAAGCATGTGCACGGGTGTTATCATGGGTGATGCGGTGCTATACTTAGGCAAGCCAATACTGTAAGAAACCGGTTCGGTAATTCCCTGTCAGTGTGTTTGCATTGGCGTTTTCTGTCATTTTGAACCTCACTGCAACAGTTATTAGAAATTTATTAATTTCCCTTCTATCTACAAGCAAGTACAGTAATCCAAATCTGTTCCCTGCCCCTGCATTCCGAGCTGTCATTCGCATCCTCTGCGTGAGTGATGGCAGCGTATTTTCGTCCCTCATTTTATTACTCATTCTTAAGATTATTTTTTTATGACGAGTACAACAGCTTTATGCTAGGCCAAGAACCCATATTGTTGCCACGATACACATGCTACACCGTCATTTACAAGTCTGCCGTCAATAAATGTTAAAACGAAAAATGGTGATGCCTTGGTAATATTTTCTATTGGGAAAAAGGCACGAACCTTTTGCTTTCGTGCTCAGGCTTAGAAGAATGACAGAGACAGTCTGTTATGTGTGAACAATGCTGCATGTGTGACTGTTGTCCTTCTTTCTTGAACATGTCTTCGCCGTTAATGGATATGTGCTTCATTAGTGGTGATAGGCTATGTGATAGGGATTTAGTTTAGCTTGCTCCTCTGCTACTTAATCATGCCTATCGCTAGCTTCATGTGAGCCCCATTTATTGGGAAATACCGCCGGACTGCTGTAAAGTAAATCGCTATGCAGCGACTGACTGAAGACAATAGCCAATGACCAGCGCCGATAAACATCTACCTCTAAGTAACTCAGTAAAGGTAACTAACTACACCATTGAACAGGTTGGTTTTCCCTTACACAAGGTTATGGGCCCAGAACATGCTGATGTTTTAATGCCAGTTATGATTTTGGATCAAAAGATAGCAGTTGAAGCATAGGGTATTTTAAAGCGCTAAAGAGAACGGTGAAATTCCAGAAGCGGGAGCCATCATTTTGTTTATTTTGGAGTCGAAGAGGGAAAAACCAATCGATCAAAACTTTGATAAGCGAGGAGTGTAGGCTATGGTTAAAGGAAATGACTAGCAACTGTAATTCAAGAATTACCAACGATTACTCAGGAAGATTAAAAATACTTTCCTAGGTGAGTATTGCACTGCACAATGATCGTAAATTGCTCGATATAGCAAGGCTTTTTTTTCCCGAAGGTCAAGCGTTTGTTGTAGGCCTGTTGATTACTGAAGCGGCACAAAATAAATGCGGATTACAATCGCAATCAAGCTTCTTGAAAGACTGATCCGACTTACAAACCGTCTTTTCTGAAGTAGAAAGAAAAAAATCATACGGAATTTGTTTGAGGTGTCCTCTTTCAGGTAAAAATTGGTATATTAACAGCATAGTCATTGTGTGAAGAGTAAGGCGAAAATCTGGAGATAGAATGACGCGACAAACGAAGAAAGAAAGAATTACGTATTCGGGTGGAGAGATTAGAACTATCGGTTTTGGTAAACTTCAGTGTGTCAATTCTTAAAGCAAAGAAATTTTTGGCAGTATGCAGAGAGAAGTGATGTCAAACCAGACAATAGTAACCACTTACTCATAAATATGCTGCCGAGTCTGGAAAATGTACTTTGTTATTGCTAACAATTTTGCAACATTCATAAGGTGCATTTGCGGACGTTGTCAATCCAAAGGATTCACACATTGCGTGAAACAGTTGCCGAAACTGAAAAGTTGAAGAAAGTAAGCCTTCAGGAACCTGTGGGCATACAGGATGAAAAAGGAGAAGACGTACGTGATTATGTGGAAAGAATAAAGGAATTAGTAAGAGTGGCCAAATCTGAAAGACATCCTAGCGAGAGTCTGTATGGGCCGCGCCCCTAAACCCCCAGCAGTACATCTTTCGAGGCCGTGAACCGTAATAGTTTATGTAAGGTCCAAAAGAAACGAGAAAAATGTATAAAGTTCACTCATTCAGATTTTACTGTGCAAACAGAGACATATGGGGAAAAAATACCAGAATTTTTCACATGTGAAAGAATAGATAAACTCACTGACCATGGGCCGCCACAAAAAGAAAAAAATTGAGACCACAAAATCGCGTTTCACAGTTCATAGTCCAGAGTTCCTTAGTTAAATGGTAAAAAAATGTTTCAGCAAGAGAAATAGATAACGCCTTCTGAGAACTTCAAAGTGAATTAAAATAGATAATGGAACGGACTTACTTTTTCTGGCTTTCGTCCCTCAGTCCGACAATTTTGCCTTCAAACACAATAATTCACTTTACATCACACATCACAAAGAGCTTCCAGCAATCCCCATGGTCGGCCCAAGGTCAGGTAAAAGATCATTGACAGGAGTCACAACAGAAAGACGACCCCGCATGGTCACAAGTTTACAGCAGGACACAAAGGAAAAACAAAAACATCATTATCCAGTGGTAACCCGGGGAAGAAGAAAAACAAACAATGTCACTACACATCATTGTTGACAAAACAAAAGCAATACTTATTACAAAACAATTGTACTTCGGAATTAAAAGCAAACTCAACAGGGTCATCAGCCCTAGGGCACAGTCCTGGATTGCCACACGGTAATCACGGACCAATATGGCCAAATCAGGAGTACATGAATATCACAGTAAAGCACTTAAAGTCGTCGGCCACGACCAGCTTTCCAATGCATTCCCCAGAAAAATAAGAGGGAAAACGAAAAGGGCATTTCACAGAACTAAACGCGCATAAACAAACGTGAAACAACGCGTCACACCCCCTCTGAAATCACTCGAAAGACACCCCCCCCCCCCCCAACCTTAGTTCACTGGTCAGCAGAGGGTGGCTTCCGTTCACACGTCTCAGATAAATCGCACAAAGGTAAGATAACACATCCAACAAGGGGAGGAAAAAAAAAACAACGCAAGAAACATTATCTACATAATTCAAAGTAGTACAATAAATACAAGTACCGGCACAATGTTCGTAGTTTACCAAGTAAAAAAAAAAACAAGAGGAGAGAATGCATAGTATTCATGTTAGTTCAATTCTTTCATTCTGTTAGTTCATAAGTGATAAAATCCTTCTAATAACCGGAAACAGTTCCGAAAGAAGAAAAAAAACGTACATATCGTAGGAAACTAAGAAGATAGATATGCTGATTAAAGTTAGTTAGTGCACAAACTGACAAGAAATATAAAGAAAGTTGCATGTAATATCAGTACACCATATTCAAAAAAAAAAAACACTCAATAGTAACAACTCCAGCTCAAACCTCGTCACCTTCAGGCGGCAAACCCTGCAAACGGCGGGACTGCCTTTGCAACATTCTTAAGTGGACCATTATCAGCCCATACATTACGCTTCTTAACCTTCTTATGCTTAGGTTTACGAACTTGGGTACGTTCCACAACGTCAACGTCCGAGTCACCGCTTGAGACCGGACTAAGCGGAGGTTGTGGAGGGCTGTTTGAAGACTGCGATGGGGTCCTTTCCGGAGACGAAGGACTTGAGGGAGTTCCTTCCCCACACTCCCTCCGAAGAGAAGGCGATGTCGGATGCTGTGGTGGAGGATCACCTCCCCCTCGTGGTGGGACATTAGGGACCGACGCACTAGTCATCTTCATCTGAACTATCGGGTTAGTAAGGACAAAGATCATGAATATTGCTACTGCTCCCACCTGGGTATCCCTGTCCCCCAAAATAGTCACTCCCATTAATTGCTTCAACAAACCTCACATCATAAGCCACAAAAACTTTGCCTGTGGACGGGTGAAACGCCTTATGAGCCCGTTCCCCAGGTGCAAAACCTACATAGACTCCAGCTTTGGCCGTCGGAGCATACCTATGCTGGCGCTGTGTTGGGTGGACAAAGGCATACGACAGCCAAAGCGACGCAAAGACGAGACAGACGGTTTGGGTAAACCCCAAACCTCGTAGGGTGACAAACCTTTGGGCAGAGCATAGCTACCCATCAAGTTATGTAAGTGCGAGGCGTGAAGGACGGCATGCCCCCAAAAATCAAATGGGAGGTTCGCCCCCTCCAACAAACACCGTGCAAATTCCTTCAGTGTATACATGCTTCTCTCGGCGACAGAGTTGTTCTGAGGCACGTTTACCGCACTGTGCACGTGTTCCGCCCCGTTTTCGGACAAAAAATCTGCGAGAACCCTTGAGCAAAATTCACCGCCTCGATCTGTAAGCAGCTTGCCGAGCTTTCGTCCTGTACTAGTCTGTTGGCGGCGAATCTCGTCAATAATGACTCGAACATGACTAGCGGGAGGACCAAGCGAAGAAGACAAAACAGAATTAACAGCTTGCAAGTTAACAGGTGAAACATAATCAACAGGTAAGCTTACAAAATCAGGAGCGTCAGGGCACAAAAGAAAACTAGCCACAGGTTGAGTCGTAGCATCAAAATCAGCAGGAGCCTCGACAGGAGAGAGGTCACACGGTTGAGTGGTGGAAGTAAAAGAAACTGGAGGTAAGGAAGTGTTGAGGGCAGAGGTATGCAAGGGCAAATGAGGCATACAGTTAGGTTGGGGTACAAAGTTGGAAGGGAGTACAATGGCATAAGCATCATGCAGGTGATTTACACGCTCAGCAAAAAGACTCAACCTGTAAGGCCTTTGACGCTGACGGAAATAAATTCCGTTAAGTCGCATATTCCCGTTAAAACCAGATTGAATCAAGCGGGAGGCAGAAATTAAGTTGTTGGTGGCTCGAGGGATCTCCACCACATTATCGAGGACGATTGGAACACCGAAGGGTCGTCCTTCCTTAATACCCATTATCTACATGGACCCCACGAGCCGGCCTTCAACGAAAGTTCCGTCGGCAGCGAGCTTAACTCTTACAACTCTACAGTTATCTCTATTAATGTGTTTACCGCAGTCATGGAATACTGTGACTGAGGCATAACTGTCTATCCCAAACTTCGTCACAGTCACACCAGGGGGCACATAAAAATCGGGAACATGACATGCAGGAGATGACTGTGCGTTCATCGCACACGCCGTAAAGTCAGCAGCGTCAGAGAAATCATTGTCCAAAGTCAGGCCGTACGCATAAAAATCGTCATCGGGAACATCATTTCGATGGGCTGTAGAAATTGAAGAAACATGGGCACCACTTGTGGACTGCGCTTGAGGAACGCGCTCTCGGGGCGGTCGCTGAGGTCGGCTTTCCTGGGACGGAGGGCAAGCGGGACCATCCTGGCCGACGGCTGCGGCATAGCCTCTAGCAGAGGGACAAATTCTGGCCTGATGACCTTTCCCGCCACAACATCGACAGAATTGAGGACCACCAGTGGGAGGGGATCGACGATCACAGGAGGTAACTAAGTGCGAAGAAGATCCACATCTATGACATAACTTGGGTAGGCGCTGTGTTGGCGGAACTTGGGGCTGTACGTTGGTTACAGACATCAACTGTCTGGGCGATGCCGCATGGATGAAGCAGGTTGATTACGAGGAAATTCAGACACTAAAGACGTAGAATTCAAATATTGCTGGTGAGTTTGAATCAAAGACATCTGAACGTTGTCGAGAGTCAAGAGAGCCTGCGTGTTCCGAAGAATCTCGATGATAGTTTGCAGATGTGCAAACGGCAAACCCTGTAAAAGTTAGAGACAAACTTCCGCCTCTTCGACATTCCTGCCGGCCGCAATACAGCGTCGGTAGAGACCTCTAACCCTAGTGACGTAAGAAGTCAGAGACTCATTCGGCAAAATAGAAACTCGAGTCAATTGCATAAATAAATGCGTCGCCATGGCCTGGCTTCGCGTTCCGTAAGACGTCGCTATCTGGTCCCACACAGTCCGTGCCGAGTCTATACCCCTGAACTGAAGGAGGAGATGGGGTGAGATAATTTTAAATAAAAAAGCTAGACAAGCATTGTTCTTCCCATCCCATACAGCTGCCGCTTCCGGATCATCAGCAGGCCTGGCCCCTTGAAGGACAGGTACCAACCATTCTTCTGTACGGGCCACACACTCAAAGTGCATGGACCAAATCTCGTAATTATCTTCTGTTAGATGAGGTATACCTTTATACGTGACCTGAAAAACACATTGTACAAGAGGTGGGTGCGAAGCGTTTGAAACCAATTATACGACATGATTAATTGGTATAAAAGGAAAAACCAGAAAAAAAATAGACAGAAAGCGTTAAATGTTGTCAACAAAGATGCGAAGAGTCATTCTCCTTAATGAGTATTGCCTACCCGCAGCAACAGTACGTAGCGAAAACACAAGTATAGCGCAACACAACCGAGCGGTGAAGTGGACGAAAAACAACGCAGTGGCATTAAGCATGTGTAAAAAAAAAAAAAAACCGCCTCGTTCAAGTGTAGGGCAAAAAACGTCAGTAACAAATACACAGTTCAGAAATACAGTTCAGTAATAGCCTCCAAATTAAATGATTAATGTTCACAAAAAGGCATAGAAAAAATATACATGTTGTAAATCGGCCATGTACGTCAAAAAAATGCAGTGCACAAAATCTCGTAGAAAAACGCAGCAAGTTAGGCGTGATCAGAAACAGGTCCATCCAAATTTTAAAAAAAGCATACATTTGAAGGGGGCAAACACAGTACTTAACGGCCGATAATTTAAAACATGAACACATAAGTATGTTCAGATAGGCGCAAACATGTAGGCAATCATGCGTAACTGGTGTCGGATTTCGCTCAGGTCAAAGGAAAAAGAGGTAATGTACATTTCCTTAGGCAAAAACGGAGGAAAAACACGTCGACGGTTTGGCGTGGCCTAAACAGTTCTAAAAACAGTTCAAAAACATTTGGCAACAAAGATATCATAAAGAAGGGTCAAACGTAAACAACACATGACTCACGGAAAAAAAACTGCAAAACCGTACATGACTTCATAGACTCAAATTTTGTTGGGGGAGTGCACACGTAGAAGTATTGCAGATAAAACCAGTAAACCAGTGTACAAGGATACCAAAGGTCTTTCGAGAGTAACTGGGAAGACCATAATGGACAGCAATAGAATAAATAATCATGGGCAGCAGCAATAAAACGTGACACTGTTCAAAAAAATACACAACAGGAAAAAACGCACAACGTTGTGTTAATCTGGTTGGTGGAAAAAAAAAAAACTGTAGTATTTTAACTCAGTGGGTGGTGAGGTAACCTGAGGCTGCGGAATAACTAGTGTCTGAGTTGGCGCAGACAAACTTCCACAAAACACGGCGAAAGAGCATATTTCAAATTTCAAGATTTCACAGATTTTGGCAAAAATGTGTGGCAAAAGAAGGACGTTGTCTCGGCGCTAACACAGTTACTGCCCTAGGTACGTTGACCATTCGTGCTAATACAAGCATGCTATCGAATATTTTTTGGGTACATCAGTGTCTACTATAGTTTTCAACCAACGGACGGTTATCACAGTACTACCACAATTGCTAGCACAGCAATGCAACCGCGGTCGTGCTACCACAGTGAAAGACATCCTAGCGAGAGTCTGTATGGGCCGCGCCCCTAAACCCCCACCAGTACATCTTTCGAGGCCGTGAACCGTAATAGTTTATGTGAGGTCCGAAAGAAACGAGAAAAATAAATAAAGTTCACTCATTCAGATTTTACTGTGCAAACAGAGACATATGGGGGAAAAAATACCAGAATTTTTCACATGTGAAAGAATAGATAAACTCACTGACCATGGGCCGCCACAAAAAGAAAAAAATTAAGACCACAAAATCGCGTTTCACAGTTCATAGTCCAGAGTTCCTTAGTTAAATGGTAAAAAAATGTTTCAGCAAGAGAAATAGATAACGCCTTCTGAGAACTTCAAAGTGAATTAAAATAGATAATGGAACGGACTTACTTTTTCTGGCTTTCGTCCCTCAGTCCGACAATTTTGCCTTCAAACACAATAATTCACTTTACATCACGCATCACAAAGAGCTTCCAGCAATCCCCATGGTCGGCCCAAGGTCAGGTAAAAGATCATTGACAGGAGTCACAACAGAAAGACGACCCGCATGGTCACAAGTTTACAGCAGGACACAAAGAAAAAACAAAAACATCATTATCCAGTGGTAACCCGGGGAAGAAGAAAAACAATGTCACTACACATCATTGTTGACAAAACAAAAGCAATACTTATTACAAAACAATTGTACTTCGGAATTAAAAGCAAACTGAACAGGGTCATCAGCCCCAGGGCACAGCCCTGGATTGTCACGCGGTAATCACGGACCAATATGGCCAAATCAGGAGTACATGAATATCACAGTAAAGTACTTAAAGCCGTCGGCCACGACCAGCTTTCCAATGCATTCCCCAGAAAAATAAGAGGGAAAACGAAAAGGGCATTTCACAGAACTAAACGCGCATAAACAAACGTGAAACAACGCGTCAAAATCGGCTGGATGGTAATGCTGTGTGTGTTGCCAGGCAACTACGGTCTAATGTTTTTCGATACAGCCTCTTTCAGAACAGAGAACTGCACGTCTGGGGAAATAGGACATAACCAGCGTGGCAAGTGTAAAGATAGCAAAGAAACAACACATTACAAGACAAAGAAAATGTCAAGTATCACGGATCAAACAACAAGTCAGATCACAAGCTGAAGTGCAGAATCATCTGCAAATGTGAGGCTCATTATGCTAGAGAATGCCAAAAAGCAAAGACTATTAAGAATAGCAGTCGTAAGTATTTAAAAATTCGTCACCTGATAACCATTTTTATGCTAGATCGGTATGATACCGGATCTCAAATGAGATGCATCGGATGGTAGTGAAGATCAAGTGGAAACGGAGAACGTCAAAGTGTGCTGGTTCACGGACATCATGAGCGACGACCTGCACCCGTGCCAATACCATGGTAGGAGATTGGCACGAGTAGATGAGGTGAATTCCAAAGTTTTGATACATGTTTTGGAAATGCAGGTGGCTTTTGAAAAGACATCAAGGAGGTTGTCACACCAGACTATGATGAAGAGATGCATGAAACTGTTGCAGCTTACTCAGTACAACTTGAACCCAAGAAACAATAGTGGGAGTAGTTACTGAGCTGCTCGGGACAGGAGACATTGAACGAGTCTTCCCGACAGCAATGCAAGACCATGCTTCAATGTGCAATGACAACTGTAGAGTTACGGCCAGAAGCAAAGACAGAAATCAGCAGATTGTGCAGCAGTGCAAATCATCAACAGAATTGCCAGAAGGCTTTGAACGCTGTTACAACCTCTTGAAAATAGACTGGGTCAAGAAAAACAAGTGAAGCTGCTACCGCATGTTGACCATTGGGACTACATGAGAAGGTGGATGGAAGCATCATCGAAAAATAGAACTGAGATTTTTCTACAAGACGAACAATTAATTCAAATTTAGTTTAGCTTGCTCCGCCGCTACTTAATCATGCCTATCGCTAGCTTCATATGAGCCCCATTCATTGGGAAATACTGTCAGACTGCGGTAAAGTAAACCACTATGCAGCTCAGTAAAGGTATACCATTGAATAGGTTAGTTTTCCCCTTAAATTTTCGTGTAGGAGGAAGAGAGAGTGGTACGAAAGGGCAGAATTCTTCGGCCATGCCCTACGCAAGAAATATGGCAAGTTCTAGCTTTAGAGTTGAGGGAGACAGTTTTTCTAGATTTGTTAATGATTCTGTGGCAAAACGTATACATAGCCTTCAAAGTTTATGCGCGGCGTCGGATACCGATATTCTATCGCTTGTTGACAGAGGCCGACAACCAACCATCATGGAGACAATGCTTTTCCGATATATGCATGGATGGGATAATACAGAAAGCTACGCACAGAAATTGCTGTTGCTTCACGAAGATTAGGAAACGACAATGGTGGAATGCCTTTCATCTCTGCTGAGGGAGCTTTTAGATCCTTTGCAACGAGAATTAAGAGATCTTGGGGAAGAATTAACCGTTTTGAGAGTTCAGCAGCGTGCCCCAGAACCAGGAAAGAGTAATGCAGTGGTCAAGCAATCAGGAATCGAAAGTGAAACCAAGATACGCTATTGCCCGCCAGATAGTGCGATCTCATATTAGAATGGGCCGCGAGCGCGTGCTATCACAAAAACCTTTTGCCATGCAACGACATGACAGCAATTTTAAATTAGATGATAGTGTTTAACCAAGGTCAAAATCAGTTGATGCTGCCCTATAATACCTAGCCACAGAATCCAACGACACCCCATTAAGCCTTAAACATCCCTCCCCCTGCCCATTATCCGTAAAGTTGTTGCAAATAAATCGCAATTCGCAATGCCACTTCTCTACCCACTCTAGCCACTCCTAAACCCTTTGCCAATGACCCCAATTATAACACTGCTACAGATTTAGCTGCAAATCTATTTTTCCCAGTTTTGGATGAAGAGTTAATTAATCGTCGTGGTTGGATAACATGAAAGTCTCTATATTTATTAGAAGCAGCAGTGCTGCCAGCGTGGTCGATAATTATCAAATTGGTCAATTTTTTTTTTCCAATTCATTTCTTGTTTGTCGAAAGAAGTCGATAAAACAAAGCTTTCGGCAATTTACGAGCCTGCTTCCAGTCACAAGGTGGCATTCTACCTGGAAAACCTGGAAAATTTAGGGAATTTATCAAGTCTGGAAACTTCAGGGAAATCGGGGAATTTGCTAAAAATATACTGAAAGTCAGGGAATTTGAACACTTTCCAGACAGTCTTTCACCTGTAAAGCATAGCTAATTCGGATATAATTTTTTACTTCTAAAAGTTTCACTTTATTTCAGTTTAAACTAAATGTCCTTTTTTTTCATTTCTGATAAAGTCGAAAACTCTTTAGATCTAAGTAATGTGGGCCAAAGTGCATTCCTAGCTTTGTTCAGTTAGCCTCTTCCTACTCTTTACCGATACTAGTTAGGACAGTGCAATTTTTGATTTAGCAAAGCAATGCGATATAGTTAATGCGATTTGAGTGAAATGTGGAAAACATTTTTTTCAGTTCTGTACTGCACCTACCTTCAACCAAAAAAAAAAATCGGGAAAAAGTATCACAATTGGTTTGGAAAACCAGGAAAAATTGGGGAATTTCATCAAGAGCTTTTGAACGCCACCATGAGTCATCCATGTCCGGGGGCCCCCCCCCCCCCCCAGTCGTGTTTTGCTGATGGCACAGCGCTGTGCTGATAAACGAGTCGAACAGATACATGCATAAGAGTTAGATTTCGTTTTCATATGTTATAACTTGCGAGACATTCCTGAAATTACCAATGTACATGTGACGAGTGATGTACTTGCTCCATGACGATCGGGCACTTGTTCATACAGTTGGATGTTATTCTAGAAGTGAATGGGAAGTTGGCTTAGGTTTTTTAACCTACGAACTGATGCAGGTGATAAGTCACAACTCACAATCACAAAAGTGGTGAAGATTTCACTTTCGTTGACCCATGGGAATGGGCTTCTACTCCGGACCGACAATGAACGATGAAGGAAAGATTCAATGTCAGAGTGTGTGTTGAACTTCCTAATGACAGTCAATTCTACAAACGGCACTAAGGAGTTGTCTATGGCTTCATGATTTACCATAGCTATCAGCAATGTTGAAGGACAAAAAGGCGGAACAGAAAATCAAGAAAACTGGAAGAAACGGAAAGGAGGAAGAGGAGCACTAGTTGTAGAGAAAAGATTTGTTGCAGAACTCGGAAGAAAAGTTAAGGCGGTAAAGGCTGCAGAAAAGGAAAAGGAGCGCATGGCCGACGATTTGTTTCGAGAAGCTAACTGGCTTAAAAGGGCACACGCTGCCAAAGATTTTCAAGACCATGCGTTGACAGCACCAAAGCAGCCAAAAAACGAAAATATGCCAACAGCGAGGAGGAGGAAATGTTTCGCATCAGTGTTGAAAAGAGAAAATCAAAGATGATTTCTGAATAGGGTACTACATCTGAAAATTAAAAAAAAAAAAACAGAAGAAACGAGTTGACCCTATGATCTTATCTTGGGTGTCCAGTCCAGCGACTTCCTGGTCTGCTTATGTGTTTACATTTTAATTGTGGAGGATAGATGTGTGATAAATGTGAAAGTTTTTTAGATTCCTATTGACACAGACCATTGGGAATTTATTATTCCCACTATTGTCCGTCGCCCGTTTTTTTCTTCCTTCATTTTTCAAGACGTTACTTGTTCGCGATTGCTTAACCCATTATTGGCTCGCGGATTTTTAAAGAGAACAGTTTATTCGAGGAAGTTGATAGCAATACCGCTTCAAATCGAGTTAACGATAATCTTTTGTAATTGGTTTTCGATGCCATATAGTCGCTTAGGCCTGAAAGGGCTAAGTGGTAACAGTAAGTGGTGGAAATAAGTGATGTGCCACAATAACAAAGTCCCTTAATGATTTGCAGTAGACAATCAAATACAGGAGAGCCATCATGGGGGAGGGTCGCGCATTTTGAAAGAACAGTTTATTGGAGGAGTTTGGTGATGTCGTACATTGGTGACAACATCGCTTTGAACCAAGAAAACAATCGTTCGTAATGCTTTTTCGACGCTATTTAGTCGCTTATGCCTGAATTAGACCTTTCAGGCCTAAGTGACTAAATAGCGTTGAAAACTCATTACGAACGATTATCGTTTTCTCGGTTCAAAGTGGTGTTGACATCAATTTACCACATCATTAATTTCCTCGAATAAACTGTTTTCTCAAAATGCGTAACCATATGATGGCCCTCCTGTATTTGATTGTCTGCTGCAAAGTTTATTACGAGACTTTATCGTTGCGCAGTAAATCACTTATCTTCCACCACCTACTGTTGCCTTTCAGGCCTAAGCGTCTAAATGGTGTCGAAAACACACTACTAAAGATTATAGTTAACTTGGTTCGAAGCGGTGTTGCCATCATCTTGCTCGGATAAACTGTTCTTTTTCCTCGAGCCGATGATGGCCTGAATGGGTTAAGCAATCGTGAACAAGTAAAAAATTGAAAAATGCAAAAGGGGGATGAAAAAAAATGAACGACGAACAATAGTGGGAATAATAAGTTCTCGGTGTGCTGTAGCACATCTTTCCCCCCAAATTAAAATGCAAACACATAAGCAGACAGGAAGTCGCTGGACTGAACACCCAAGGTATAATCATAGGGGCAACTCATTTCTTTTGTTTTTTTCTTTTCAGACATATTACCCTATTTATCCCTAGCAAGAATAAAATGGTGGAAGATAAGGGATTTACTACAGAGCATTAACAGTGCCTCGTAATAACTTTGCAAAAGACAGTGTAAGGAGGAAATATTGAACAAGAGATAAAAAGTGGTAATGTTACTTAAATAAACTTCCAAACACTAAAATGGGGAAGCCAATTCACTAAAACGTTACTATCTAGGAAGCATCGGGATATGCATCCACCTGGCTGCAGGTTGCTCCATCTTGCTATGTTTTGTTAGTAAATGTTAAGCTTGTAAGAATGTTTTTCCCTGTTGTGGCGACCACTTCATTCATGCATGCAATATGTGCATATTTTTGTCCCTATTTGGTCGATATTTTTATGCTGGAAAGGTCGATTTGATATTTTTATACAGTAGGACCACAGGCAGTGCTGAAGAAGCAATTAGCAGGTGTGAATATTGTGAATACAATGCTGCAAGCTCTTAAGAGGAAACGCCAACAGAACCTTTGGTTGTTTACGTTTTTTT
>JAHWFP010037942.1:198075-208985 GCA_023313725.1 Lithobius niger
AAACAGTCTGTCTAGAGATCTTTGTGGGTGAGAGCTAATTGATATTAAATGATCAATTGGTAAAAATTGTACTAGGCCCGGGTGTCAGCCATTCAGTAGAATGGAGCCCCAAACAAGCAGACGATTCTGCTATTTCGCTTGCTGAAACCGTATTCGTTTCGCCATTGCCGTCTGATGGTCCCCTGGTTGTTCCAACGTATTCCATGGCCATGTTCGACGTATCTGCAATACTAGGGATGATATTGAGCAGCAACACTTCAGATGAAACATCCCATATTTGGTACTAGTCACATCGCTCGCTCCGTTGGCGTCGTCTTGCTTCGCTCGAGGAGGTTAGTTATTACAATCGCATACTGACTGATATTTCATGCCCGAAAAAACCTGTACCTCTCAAGATTTAGATGACTCCATATTGTGTCACAATTCGTCCCGCCACCCCCGCTAGTAATTTTACAACCTGAAACCTGTTGTAAAAAGGGAAATTGTCGAATTAATGTCCTTTTCAACTGTCTCAGATTGTCTATGGTGAAGAAGGACAGTATTCTTTATAAGTTGTGTTGCATAAGCTGCAAAGTATAAAGCAACGCCAGAGCCGACCACCATTAACCACATATCACTTATAATTTGTATTAGTACTACATTTTACATGGGTTTTCTTGTTTCTCTCGTTTTGTTCCTCGAGTGAAAATGCAACGGTTTTTCATGTAAGTCAGGCCTACGCAAGGCACTAACTCTTATCCAAAACTGCTTGTACTTTGCCACACCTACAGCAAACACCTTGCCAGGATTTGATAACTTAGTAAACCAACCATATAGTGCAGTTTGAACGCAAGTTAGTCCTACAAGGAATTAACTTGTACCCAAAGCTGCTCGTGTTTTACTACAAATAGTAGAGAGCCGGTTAATGGCTTAACGTAAGTACTGCTGGTCGATTCTTGCTGTTTTAAATGTTACAAATGCAGACGTAAAAATATTATCGAGATCCTTTTCTGTTGTCAATATAGTTTCTTTACGTAATTTATTTTTTAGCATTTAAATTTTGTCGTGTCTTTGCTTAATATAATTTAACTGCTAAACGGGGTATTCTGTGGAATTGCATTTTAAATATCCATAAATCAACTCCAATAGCCTTTCCACCAGTTAGATGCACATGCTTCATTCTTGACTGATATCCCCAATCCATTGTTGTCACCCGTTCTGAAAACTTCGAAGACTTCCATGAAAAAATCTCAACAATCGATGACGGGACATATTGTTTGCCGCGGCTGAATTTTCGATAATTTGGGACATTTAGCACCCTTTTCGTTTTTAAAAATACGCCTAAAGTACGAATGGATTAATTTGCTTTCTTCCGACTCCATATTTACAGTTTTATGCCATTAAAAAAAGAAAAGTTGGTTCTCAGGCCCTCCCGCACCGATTTTTTGATGCGAGATAAAAAGAAACGACGCGGCAAAAATAGTAGTTGCAGATCAAAAATGGTGCCTAGTGAAAAATAAAAATATAAAACTACAATTCTTGTTGTTAAAGAATTTTATGGACATATGGTAAGCAGAATTAAGAGTCAGTGTTCCTTATTTTACCCAAAATAAAAAATAATTCCCCAAAACGTACGGAAAAATGGGGCCAAAAAATAAAATTCCGCCCGCCAGCCCAAATTTCGTGATAACGTAGTATGGTTCATGAGAAAAATGCCCGAGAACCAACTTTCTTTTTTTAAGTGGCCTTAGCCTTTCTACTTCCAGAGGAGATGATGTACATACCTATATATATATATAATTATATACCCAAACCGACCGTAAGTTTTTAATGATTCAGATAGGCCAGCCCTAGTAAATAAATCGCACTGAATCATTGATCTTGAACCATTACCTATTGGTTGTTCTCATGCAACTTTTGCATTAACCGTTATTTGGCATTTTCACTACTACCCGAAAAATACTTCCTATAGTTACTAGCTAACTATTGTTTATATTTATGCTGAAAGACCTTAAATTTCACTTTAAGGCCTTCATAGCTTAATACAGGGAATGTGCATGCTAACCTCCTAACATGCAGCGCCACCCATCCTCACAATCGTAGAGCATTCGTCATGGATGGCAGCATACACGACTGTCTTATAAAATAACTGATCTTTCAAACTGCGCTCTTTCGATGAAGAAAACTCGTGCTCGCCCCAAAAAATTCCTGGCGATAGGCATCCATGGTGTCGTAAGTGTAGCCTACTAGTTACCATTTTGCAGTTGATCCGTTTGGAATTTGTCTCATTCGGATAGGGAACTATTCTTAAGCCATGGTGTAAAACGGACGAACGTAGGTTATCTGTAGCCCGTAAAGACCCAAATTACATTTTGTTGAATGTGTCCGACCCCAATTTAAATACTACGGTTCAGCAGACGCCGTTAACTTCCCATTGTACCCCAATTTCAGCTTCAGGTCCATCCCCACCAGTTGTGACCGACGTTCCCGTAGGGGTATCTAATTTGATAGTGCTACAATGAGAACCGTTTTAGGCGAATTGTTCGGGACGAATTGGAAGAACGGGATGCCTCAAATGCCAATATGGTTGCCGTCAATTGATTGTTGCTCAGTGTGCTGAAGGGAACGCTAGTACGGTCGATCAAGTGAACAATGCTTTATCTCTTGCTCCTGAGATTTTGCCAGTTTTCCGGTTCACCCCCTGTGTGTACGTTGTCTGTGACTGCTAATTCACTGGGATTAAATGATAGATCGATACATCGTGCGTCTGCTGCTTCCCCGGCTCTAGTGTTGCACGGTAAATCGGTACTCACGGTATTAACAGTAAAAAAAAATTACGGTATCAGTATCGTTCCTGTTTTAGCACCACGGTATTACCGTGATTATGGTGCTGACGAAGGTGCGTGCGAAATTCGCATGAGCGAGTGAAATCCGACCCCACTGCTTGCCCACCCACAGTGCGGGAAAGGGGGGGGGGAGGGCGATTGGGACAAGCGCATACGAGCGATTTTGTATTATGGTCTATGTCGCAGCGTCCCATCAAGATGAAAGCGAAGTTCCACTATTTAGTAAAAAAAATTAAATGCTAAGAGCCATATTTGATTCTTTTGTGCTCAAGTGAATAACAGCGCAAAATTATTTCCTAAATTACCGTAATATTACCGTAGACCGCCGTTTTCAGAACCGTACTGTACCGTCCTGCAAAAACTTAATACCGTGCAACAATACCCGGCTCTTCACCCTGTCATGCACAACACCATCGCTCATGCAACTGTTTTAAAGACTCACCTTTGGAAGTACCTCCTTGCTTTAAGTGGTTCACTATGCGAGAGAAGTAGTTGTGGAATTCATTCCTGATTTTCTACATACCGTAAATAGCGTATTAAACGCCCATGGGCTTATGCAGTTAATCTGGCTAAAATCGTGGGTGGGCGTTAAAAAGATCATCCGCAAATTTGTAAACAAAATAATGGCTCCGAGTCTCGTTCGTTATCGGAATGAACCAGACAAATCTGCCCACCATGGTAAAACTGACTCTCTTTATCACGTTTTTAATATCTACACGAGTTTACATTAAACCTCCACAGTGTGTATTATATAAATCCTTTAATATTAAATTTAAAAAAAAATTGTAAATAAATTTCGTTAAGTTTTAAGTAAACTGAGCTAAAGAAACTACATCGTTCTCCAGTTTCATATAGGCCTAATTTGAAGCACTTTACCTTTGGAACACTCACCACAGCCAAGAGTTATTTTTTTAATAGCTCCTTGTATCATTAGCAGTCGCAAGTGTTTGGGATGCAGTTTACATCAGTTTAATTAAATTCAAACAGGTTTAAATGCAATAAATTCGAATTGCATACTTAGCATAGATTAGAAAGTTAACTAGATATACCGTCTCACTTCTTCCCGTCCTACGCGGAGCTCTGGCGGTAGTTGCGGCTACTAATACCTCTGCTAATGCTTTGCCTCCTTCCTGCTTCGAAGGCAAAAGCATTAGCAGAGGTATTAGTAGCCGCAACTACCGCCAGAGCTCCGCGTAGGACGGGAAGAACTGAGATGGTATATCTAGTTAACTTTCTAGTCTATGGCAGTAGTCTCTGCAGCTCACTCACAAAGCAAACGATTGCACTCAGTGGTTATCTGGAATGTGCACAATTGCCAGTAAAACTGCATGAGTCTTGTGGTACAACAAAGTAGGTTTAAACATTATTATTGCGTTATTATTAAGTAATAAGTTTTGTTAGTTAGGAATTTTATTTAGCTTTCACGATTTTGCAAAATAAAAATTCTAAAGTACATTTTTTTTTTAATTATAATTATTAATTACTTTTACCGAGAACCAGTCAGCTCGTGCACCCTGCCGATATCCAATGTGGTATCCATGATAACTGCTGGTGAGCAGTTCAGCAGTAAATTAACAAATTAATTTTGAGAATATCTAATTTCAATAGTTTTATTTTATGAATTGAATTTGTTCCCATTTAATAACACATAATGTTGATATTTATTTTAAACTTGAGCTGAGGGATATAATATGACTAAGCCATTATTTACTGCTGAGCTATGATTGATGACCTTGTGTTCAGAGATCCATTCTGATCCACTCAACTGAATATCGTTTGTAATCCAGTCCTGTTTTTGTAACGTAACTTTTAAGTTTGAGATTAGAAAACGACTGAATTCAAGGAAAATAATGTTGAAGCGAAGAAATAAACCTTTTGGGCCACGTGTCATGTAACAGACTGAAAATAACGCCATCCATGTTATTTTCCTAATGTCAAGTTACTGTTAAAGGTAGTCAAGGATCGTTTAGGACACAGTTGTTGCCTAGTCACTGGTATACTCCTAATTATTGTTAAAAGCACTACTGTAATTAAAAAAAAGTATGTAGCTTATGTGAAAGAAATATGATGCTTTTAGTTAATTTTGTGACAGAAAAACCAAAGATTTAGGTGGTGGGCGTTAGCTCCATCGTTTCATGATTTTGACTTTATAGCATTTTAGGGGGGTGGGCTTTAGCTCCAACTGGGCGTTTAATACACAATTTACGGTAGTAACAAGAACGTCTTTACTCTAGATGTTACACTGTGGTGCAGAAGATCCAAGAGGAATTTTTTTCTGTAGTTGAAGACCAACATCAGTTTGCTTCGTGGGGCTCGCTAAACAAGAGGATGGGATGGAGAGATTTCTTTTGACTCTCCGCTCAAAATACAAAATTTTCTTTCCTAGGTAGCCAAGCCTTCAACTTCCGAACAGCTGTAAATAAGTCTCTTATGTTCCAGCGGATTAACATTATTCTCGCCTAGCAGCAAGAGGACTTCAGAGATAGAAATCTTATCCTCGCTCAACTAGGAACTACGTCGTACAGTTTGTGAGAGAGTCTCTATCCGTTTCAGGAAATGATGTTAACCTCGCATGTGGATTGGGGTAATTTCCATCACCTGATCTCAAATTGGTTTTCTACTGTCGTCGCCAGTAGAAAACCAGCAATGACGGGCCTCCGGGCACCTCAAATTTGTCCCTCGTCACGTTCAATTTTCAAGTAAGATCCTGTGGTTTTGCACAAGGTCTTCTAACAACCCTGTTTTTCTGACCTGGGCTCAAGGCAAGACTTCCTCTTCACTATAGTTTGTTCCACATTATGCTTTCAGAAAACTTTACTGTGTGATGCCACGTTTCGTTGCACTACAATTGCAAAAACATGTGAATATCAGACATGTAGAATCTACACAGTTACTGTTACAGTCTACGAGTGGGATATTTACGTGTTTTTGTACTCATAGCGGCAAGAAACGTGGTATCATACAGTCAGTTTACTGAAAACATAATGTGGAACAAACTATAGACTGACACCATGAGCCATCACAATCTTCGAAGAACCCAATTTTCTTACATTCACGTTAAAAAAAAACGTCTTACAGCCAAATGTTCTAACACTTCACAAACACCGAGTTTGGCAAATTTTCACTGAACAGATGCTGGAAAATACTCGCGTTTGTCTTCGTCCGGCCTTTTTAAGCTGTTAGTTATTGTCTATCTATATCATCATCACAAATGCTGTCGTCTGCTTCCAGATCCAAATAATTAAAAACACCGTTTCTTATTGCCGAAACATCTTAACCTGATAATGTTAGCATTACATTGTCCTCAATGTAATGTTTCCCTGGAGGTTTCCTAAGTGCGCGTAGCCACCTGTTTGCATGCCTGTACTACGCCTGCGCGGCGTAGCCCTCTTTTATAAAAGCGAGAGCAGGAACGCTTTCGGCATTCATTTTCCTCCAGAGGTTGTCTCGCGTCACCTCGCTTCTCGTTTCTCGACCTTTCGTTTTGGAATTTGGATTTTCTCCGAAGATGGGCGCCGCTCCAGAAGTCTCTGCTTCGCTTGCTGCTCACTCTCGTGCTCCTGCTCAAGCTTTCGTCTTCGGCGACCGATGGTTATCCGCACTCGACCTCGCCGCCGATGTCTGCACCCCTTCCGCTTATCAATACGAGTCCCCGCTCCAACCTGGTCAACGTACTCCCCCCGCACCAGACCTTTGCTCTTGAAAAGGATCTTCGCTCTGCAAGAGACTCCTATCGCGAAGCCAAAAGGAGCTATCACCTGGCTGTTGCTACCTACGATCGCCCGCCAGCATCGAACTCACCACTCGACCTCTCGTCAAATTCTTCCAGAAAAGGCGTAACCCGCAGTGAAGTTCACCACTTGGTCGAGTCCGCCTTCCGAAAACACGCAGATGGATCGATGCCGCCTCTGTCTTGCACGTCTTCCGCACGCCGCACCCGTACTCAGGACTGGGTGGCCTCCATCGCAAGTCACGAAAGCCAAAAGCGCTCCGCCCAGCTTTCACCCGACCTGGCCAAAAAACGAAAACCAACCGACGCCCCAGCTACTCCTGCTGTCAACAAAGCAACCACGTTGCCGGCCCAGACTCAACTTTCATCTCAAAAAAGGATACACTTTACAGACGAAAACAATGATGATCCTACCATTCCCTTGGCCTCTCTACTCAAGATGGTTGAAGAAACAGTGCCGGATTGCTTCCTTTATAAGCCGTCTCATTCCGCTGACGCTCCCGTGATCAGCAGAGGCCTGAAACCATGCTTTGGCTTCGCCCACCGAGATCGCGACTCCAAGCCACGCAGCCTTCTCCGTCAATCGACAACCCTCCTGAGTTACCTCCTTCGGAATAAGGGATCCCTGCTCAGCAAAGGGTAACCTTTAACCCTGGACAAGGAATCCCCACTCGATGCACGGGCCGTGAAAGAAGCTTCTTTCGTCCTTTCGGCGATGGTGCCACAAACCCCAAGAATTTCAACACGTACACGGAATGTGAATTTCTCTGCAGTGAAGTAAAGCTGGATTTCAGAACAGTGCTGTCCATCCCGAAAAAAGCAGAAGTCCCAACTTACGTCCTTTATGACAAGGACAAATCTTTACTAATGAGCTTACGTGCCGCCTCCCAGGCCGACGTCCTTAACACGGCAGTCAACGCTCTGTGCGAGAAGATTTCAGCCGACGCCAGCCTGGAAGAAATTCGCAACCTTTCATTCCTCATCTCTCAACTGTTTCAGAAGGCCAGCTTCACAACCTAACGTCCATTGAACTGAGCCACAAGGGCACTATTTAACAACACCCTTCTCTTACGAGAGATGGCATTAAAATCAACTAACAACCTCAACGACTCAATAAGACACCGCCTAAGAAATCTACCGATCCATTAGTCGGACACCCTTTTTCGGGGCTTAATCCAACTCTCGCCCTACGCCTTGACATTTCGCGAAATCCGAAACCGAAACATCCTCAATCGTCAAACCGTCCCTTTCACAGGAACAAGCCACCAAACCCTCTGCCACCGACAGAGGACTGGAACAAGCCCACTACCTCCGCACCCACGGTCCGTAACAACGAAAACTACTGCTCTCAAAACAAACAACAAGTAACAACGACTGGTTCGGTCCGACTAGTCGCCACGTTCACGCTCCAGCCAACGCAACCAGAGTAAACGAGCATCAACTCTCGGTCCGACCAGTCGTCACGTTCACGCTCCAACTAACGCAACCAGCATAAAAGAGCATCAACTCCCGATCGCCGCAGTCGCTTCTTGTCACCAGGGAGCAGAAACTCCTTTCGGACAAGCCAACAATGATGCCTCTCCTGCTTTCCAGTCAGCGCAAGACTCCACCATTTTCTACCACCTTGGGAAAAAATAACTCGCAACACAGAAATCCTGTCGATATCAAACACGGCTTTCGCCCAACCCTTCTCGCAAAGCCTCCCTTGGCAGCCGCCCCCCCCCCCAAATTTTGGAAACACTTTCATTCGAAATATCTCAACTTCTTCAAAAGAAAGCCATCACAGAATGCCACAATTCGGGTTCTGGCTTTTGCAGTACAGTCTTCCCCGACCATAGAAATCAGGAGGCCTACGGCTCATTTTCAACATGAAACCACTCAACAAATTCATCTCCTACAACCATTTGAAAATGGAAACTTTGGACTCAGTCCGACAATCATTCCAGCAAAACGATCTCAATCGACCTAGACGCATATCTCCATGTACCCCTTCATCCAGTAACAACCCACTATTTTCGCTTCATCTACAACCGAAAGGTCTTCGAGTTTCGCTGTCTTCCTTTCGGTTTAAACGCAGCACCAAGCATTTTCACCATGGTACTGAAACGATTCTGGCATCCTCGCACAAACAAGGAACGCTTACCTCGACGACTGGGCACTCAACAACCAAGACCCCTCTCGCCTAATACACAACCTTGGCCAGACAATCACCCTGCTGAACCAATTATGTTTTAACATAAACCAAGCAAAGTCACGTCTAACTCCGGCACAAACCTTCACGTTCCTGGGAGCCTCTTTCAATTTAAGATCGGCAAGAATCGCTCCCTCATTGGAACGAATCGAAGACCTATTAACCCACATTCGTCAATTCCGAAAGTAAGCCTCCCTTTCACTCCGAGAATTGAACTCCCTCATTGGAAAGATGGACGCAATGGCAAATCTGGTCCCCTATAGCCGTTGGATGGTCAGGCCTTTCACCACCACAGAATCCACTCCTGGTCAGACTACCAGGACCGGCCGGATGCAAAGAAGGCTCTCGACAACGATTTTCCCCACGAATGTTTCCTATGTTGGTCCGACATCACAAACCTGACGAAAACAGTACCCCTCACGAACCACCACCCAACCGCCTTCTTTTCACGGACGCTTCAAACAAAGGCAGGGGAGCCCACTTGGACAACCAAGAAATTTCATTTTGCTGGCCGAAAAGCAACAAGGATAACATCAACAAGGATACCACCTCACGTGGCGGCGACAACTGCAGCTTCTTACCTCCTGGATTGTTGAAGTATGGATGATACAAAAATTTAATCAGGGACGGTATTCTGGAATAAAAACATTACAATTTTCCAATTCCTCGGCCTGAATAGGGTAAATCGGTTTTTATCCCTGAATACCTACCCAATTACCAGCCCTGCCTCCCCTCTTTGATGCCACCGACAGTGCTCCCTGACTATAATGAAGATCGTATTGCGCATGCGCGAGGTATTTGGATGTGGTGATCGGAGCGAAGCCTAGGCAATATGGATCACAGGATTGTAAGTTTAGTCAGGAAAGTGCGTTTAAATGTAGCTAGAATGCAAAAATTTAACTGGGTAGGTATTCAGGGATGAAAACTCTGAACAAAAACGTCAAAAGAATTTTTACTTCAGTTTGTTCTCTTTCACTTCACTGAGACTGACCTAATCTCGCTAATTCTCGACGATCACTGCCGTCTTCTTCAAGCTTTAAGATTTTCCGGACTGTTTCTTACATTTTCTTCAACCTGGTTATTCAGTGGATTCAAATTTGAGCGGCGTTGCAGCCTCCCGTATTCGCAGGGCTGAACCACTGATTTTTCTGATCTTTCTTGCAAGGCCCACTGCAATGCCGCTCAATTTGAATCCACTGAATGTCCAGGTTGAAAAAAATGTAAGAAAAAGTCCGGAAAATCTTAAAGCCTGAAGAAGACGTCAGTGATTGTCGAAAATTAGCGAGATTAGGTCAGTCTCAGTGAAGTGAAAGTGAGCGAACTGAAGTACAAATTCGTTTTTACGTTTTTTGTTGAATTTGGAGTTTCACAATATGTTCCACAATGACGTTTTTAGAAAACTCATTTTCCTTATTCAGTCCGAGGAATAGGGAAATCTAACATTTTCGTGTGGGAAATGCGCTACAAACAGGAAAAAATAAATAAAACCGGAATATCAAAGAGGAATACAACATGCTTTCACTAACCTACAGAACGGCTTTTTAAATCTGACGACTAATCTATGTATTTATGGGGCTTAAAACAATTACTAGAAGCCGGTGTTCCAACTTAGTGCTTTCAGCATTAACCCTTTCCTTCACATATACGCTTTTCTACGCTTCTACAGGATTCTCACACGTAACGCTTTTTTACGCGTTTCGTGTATCTCGCACTTCAAATTAGTGAGACGTAATTATTAAGCAGTTTATTACGTTTTTGAAGTCATGGTATTGAGGCTGCCTGGATGTTTTAGAATTAAAAATAAAAACTTGCGAACAGTTAAAAAGTTACAACTTAATTTTCAAGTGTGATGCACAGTTGTGGAGAAACTGGTAATTTTCACGAGGAAATGGGGATGAAAGTTCTCGTAATTGTCCGTGAAGTAAAGGGTTAAAATGTATTTGCGAGCACAATGTAATTTTTTCAGTATTTCTGTTTTTTTCGTTTCCAAATCATTAATGATTTAAGAGGAAAAAAAAATTTTTTTATAGTAAATATAACATTTAGCCCAGTCAAAGTTCTTGACTCGTGTTGTCACAATATTGACCTACCAGCCAATATCAAATAATGGAAAGAAAGATTTTTAGTTTGGCAGAATGTTAACAAAATGCTTTTTTTTTTTTTT
>JAHWFP010037943.1:0-10065 GCA_023313725.1 Lithobius niger
TTAGTTATTGGGGCTTCGTTTTCAGTTGGCGAATCAAAAACTGGTGGAATATTCTCCGACACATGATCAAAAGGATCCAATAATAGATTAGCAATGAATTCTTGTAATTTTATTTCAGCCTCCGATAATTCACCATTAATTTGTAATGACACATCGAGATCCGAAGCACCGCTAAACGGTAAGGGTTGATTCGCACCTCTCGCAAACCAAGGGCGAATGTGATTTGTATGCATTCTAAGAATTCTTGCTGGATCCAAAAAGTGTACTACCCGTACTATTACTTCGTTTACGAATTCCATTATACGGAACGGATCAGTCCAAACTCTAAGTAATTTATTAGATACCTGCCTTAGAGCCGTCCAGTCCCGGACTAATACGTAATCATCTGTTAAAAAGGAATACGGCCTAGCCGTTTTATTATAAAAAGTCTGAGCCCGCACTATCGATTTTCAATTATGCATACGTGCGACCTCAAATGCTGCTCGTAGCCTACTTTCCAAACGAACGACCTAATCATCATTGTCATAGAAAATCTTAGGTGGTTCAAAAGCCAATGACGCAGGTAGCTTAAATTCACTACCAAATTGCAAAAAATGACTAGACATTAAGGTTGCCCCATTTGGAGTGGCATTTAGGGCTACACATACCATATCCAGATACCTACACCAATCATTAGGGCAATGTGCCGTAATTTTACGTAACACTGTCTCGATTTTCTTGTTGGTTGCTTCCACCAATCCTCCAACATGGCTTACATTAGGTGTAAAATTTATTTGCTTTATTTGAAATAAAAGTGTAAGCTTAGCCATTACGGTGTTCAAAAATTCCGTACCGCAATCGCTGCGAATCTGAAACAGCGTACTAAATCTAGAAATTAATCTAGTGAATAATTTTCGAGCAATCGTTTCAGCCTTTTTATTTTTAATCGGAATAGCAATGACGTAATGCGAGAAATCATCCACCATACTAAGAATGTAGGAATTTTGATGATTACTCACTGATAACGGACCTATCAAATCCAAAGACCACGAATAACCTGGGTTCTGTAAGGTTCGGTACACCCTAAGCTTAGCCTATAAGGCTTGTTAGGTCTCGTAAAGGCCTGAAATGTCTGACACGATTTCACGTAATCAGCGACATGTGCGCCCATTTTAGGCCACCAGCAATGTAACTGAATTAAATCTAGCGTCTTTTGCCGGCCGTGATGCCCACTACAAGGTGCTGTATGGTAATCTCTAATGCAAAAATTAATTAGAGTACCCGCAATGCACATCTGAGGTATGTTTTCGATTCTACCCTGCTCGGGATCCGCCAGCCGGATCCTATACAAAATGCCATCATAACCTTTGAAAAATATATTTCGTTTATTGGTTGCGTCTAAAAGATCCTCGGAGCACTGATCTTTAAGCCGTTTTACGATTTCACCTAGATAGGGATCGTTTCTCTGTTCCACTGCTAGTTGTGCTCTAGTCCAGTCGGGAAATTGGCTTCCCAATAAGGCGATTGGGATCTCTATACGTGAAAGACCGTCTGCTACGACAAGCAACTTTCCCGGCGTGTGACGTAAGCAGAACTCGTATTCCCTAAATTTTAGCAGGATTCTCTCAATCTTAGGAGGTAAAGACGACGAATTGTATAAAAACAAAATAGCCATATGGTCTGTACTTAGGAAGAACACCTTCCCCAGGAGGTAGATCCGGAACAATTCGATCGCGTGTACGATCCCCAGGATCTCCCTCATAGTCGTAGTCCCTTTCCACTCCGACGGAGTGAGTGTTCGGGAAGTGTAAGCTAGCGGATACTCTACACCCCCGTGAATCTGTGACAGCATTCCGCCTAGGGCTATGTCCGAAGCATCTAACTAGACGTAAAAAGGCTTAGTGAAATTAGGATGCTTCAGTGTAGCAGCATTTACCATAGCCTGCTTTAGGTTATTAAAAGCCCTGTCTTGCGCCTCACCCCATTCAAACTTGCAATTCTTCCTTGTCAACTTGGTCAAAACCAAAGCCTCCCGCCCGAAGCCCACTACATGCTTCCTGTAATAATTACATAGCCGCAAGAACTGGCAAACCTGCTTAGGGTTCTTAGGCACCGGGTGTAGTTCCATAGCCCTTACTTTCTCTTTATCCGGGTTCTCTTTATCAATGACAAACCCTAAAAACTTTACTGACTTCCGTCCAAACAAACATTTTTCCGGTGAAAGCTTCATCTTGCTCTTCCCAACCAGATCTAATGCTTTGTCCACATGACTGATGTGTATACTAAAATCTGGACTAGAAATTAGCGTGTCATCTAAATAAACGGTACAGTAGATACCCATAATGTCTGCGACTATCTGCTGTGTCACAAACTGGAAATGAGCTGGTGCGGTCCGGAGCCCCGTTGGAAGAAGACGCTGAAAAATCCAGGATTTTGTAGAACTATTTAAGGATACCTTGTGCATATCCTTTTCAGCCAGTTTCAGCTGATAAAACCCAAACTTGAAGTTCAGACGACTGAGATACTTAGCGCCACTGAGATGCGCCATGCTCTCAGTCACAGTTGGTATTGGTACGCTAATACTTTCAACTGCGCTGTTCAAGCCGCGTAAATCTACGACGACTCGAAATCCAGTAGGCTTTCTACGAATCAAAAGACATGGCGACATCCAATTACTTTTTCCTTCTCGAATGATTCTGGCCCTAGCCATTTGATCTACATATTCATCCAATATAGCCCTTTGGTGAAAAGGAACCCTGTATAACCTTGACCGTACCGGCTCTGCGTCACCTGTCGGAATTGGAATCTCATATCCCTCATAACACCCCAAATCAAATTCATGAGTTGCAAACGTTGCTTGGTGGGTCTTTAACATATCTAAAAACTCCATCTTTTGCTCCTCAGTTAAATCTGGAAACGTAAATTTATGCTTAATTTTATTCCATTCCTCCTCAAGCTCTTCCATAGTTTTGGAGGGCCCTGCTTTTTCTGAGGGTGCACCCAACCCATCAGCAACGCTCCCTCCATGTGCTGCTTGTGCATCCGCTGCAGATACCTCGGTAGGCCTTGAATCTACAGAAGCCACGTTAGTCAAGTCAGCACGTGGCGAATCCTCCTCGTAATCAATAATTGCGGTCGTGTAATGCCCGAGCACCGTTCCCGCTTTTAATTCTATGTCCGCCCCACTCAGATTGATGCACATAATAGGCAAAATCCCGGTAGGACTAGTATTAACCAGCCCATGTGCAATACAAACTGGAATATCCGTAGTGTTTGGTGTGAATACTCCGCTCTGTAATTCCGGAAACGTAAAATGTAAAATTCCGGTTAGGCGGGTTTCCGCATCTGTCGGAATGATTTCGTCCCTTAATAATGATACTTCCACGTCTACATTGGAGTGCAATTCCATGTAGAACGAGGGTTTTCCTCCGAATCTTCGTCCGACTCTACATTAATTGTGGCAACATGAGTGTGAACAGGCCTATACATTTCCCTATTAATAATCTCCTTATTTTGATTATACTTACGCCACGCTTCTTCTGCTGTTGACACTAGCTGAAACTCCAGCACACCTATCTTTAAAACGTTATCGGTACAATTTATAGAAACAGCTATGTCCTTATTTGACATGAAATCAAACCCAATTAAGACTGGAATGTCTCCAAATGTCCCATCTGGCACTATAATAAATTCTTGTACCACAGAAAACCCACATTTTGAAATATTAGTTACAATTTTCTGACCTGTTCTCATCTTCGTTTGGCCCACCCCAATTAAATTTACTGGGGATTCCATAGTAATTAATTGCCAACTAACACTACTGTCTGCCATCAATTCCTTCGCCACCGAATTAAAAATCAGCATTAGTAACGAACCAGTGTCTAAAAGTGACGTCCTAGATTTGTTTCCAATTTCAAATACTAAATGTGGCCTAGAAAACGGAACTTTTTGTGCTTCTTTGCTACGAACCGAAACATTCTTATCAGAGATCGTGACGTACTCCCCTCCACTCTCAAGGTCAGTAAAGATTTCATTTTCGTCTCTAGTTGCAATCTCTGCCACTAGATTCCGCTCGCAGTACCATCGCGAGCCATGTTTTGCCCTAGCACTCGTGTGCAGATCGCCATCCTCGTTTATCGATTTATTTTTGACAAGGGGCACGTGTAGGCCTCCCTTCGCACTTACTGTCCCAAAACGTTAAACAAATTGTTGGATCGTCTACACCTTTAACGGTTGGAATCCTAATTTTCCAGTTTCTCGGTGTTATTGCCGAAAGACTAACTGATTTACCAGTTTCGATTTCTACTTCAGTTTTGAAAAATTACTCGTTCGTATGTTTAAACTGCACCGAACGCTTTTTACCTAAAAGTGCCAAAACAACAGGTTTATTCGTATCACTGCTGTTTAATTCTGTATGAAACACAGTCGAGTCAATACCATCCTCAAATAAAGTTACTACCACCGAATCACAGCTTAGGCTATATTTTTCGTTAACAGTTTTCAATGCTGCAGTGAATTCACTTGTTAATTCCAAATTATTTTCCAAAGAAGATGCAACATATCTCGAAGGTACTTTACCAAAATAAGAGCCAAACGTGGTAATGCTAGCCTTCTATCTGGCAGAGATAGCTTTTGTTGATGCCAATCGACATCCGAGTACAGTTTTGAAAATATTTATTTATTTATTTATTTATTTACTTATATCTGTATGTTCCGTACACAAGGTACAATATAAAGGATATAAAAAAAAAGTTGATAAAATACATTGAGACAACTACAGCTCAGGGAAAAAGAATTAGGACAACAGACTATCCTCAGCGTCTTGCAGGACTGCCATGCCCTGAACATGGTCGTGAGCACGTTGCCGCAAAGTTGCTAGGTCCCTTGGTGTTCGAACTTCGCACCAGCCACCAAGTGACAGTAGTCCTTTTGCAACAGTGCCTCTCAAGCCAAAGCCCCAGCTTTCGGCGCCACTCCGACAAGTCTTCACTAGCTGATTGGTTGAGGCCAGAATTGTTCTCCACAGGGCAGCCTGCTTCATCAGCACTGCAAGGTCGAGCGTGAACATTTTGCCTTCACGACAGGCTTGATGGTTGGAGACAGTGTCGAGGAAGGTGTTGAACCCGCTTAATCGCACCATGATAGGCAGCAAGCTCTTTCATGGTTGTTTTCCGGAAGTCGACACATGTGGAAATGCCGTAGAGTCCAGTAGCACGAGTCTTAAGAAGCTGGATTTTACATTCATCAGATGCAAAGCTGAAGGTATGTAGCACCATGTTAGCTGACCTACAGAACTCGCTACGAATCTTTCTCAAATGAGCGTCATTAGTTAGGTCGGCTATAAGTTCCACTCCAAGATAACAAAAGTTTGTCACCCACGATAGTGTATGTTTATTCATTAGTAGGGGGGCTGTAGCTTCCTTACCCCTCCCAAAAACCATTCCAACGGATTTGTTGGTGTTGAAGGTAATATGTTAGGTATACGAGTCTATCCAGCAGAAACTGAAGTGCCCGCCTGCTGGGAGCCAGGAGGACGATGTCGTCGGCGAAGGCAACGATGTTCACGGCAACACCATTCATCCAACAGCCAGTTGACATTTTGGATATGCTAGAAATTGCTCCATCGAGGACCAGGCAGAAGAGGAAAGGCAATAGGGGACTTCCCTGTCGTACTCCACAAGTGGCCGTAAATGGGTCAGAGAGGTGACCTTCCCAGTTCACCTGGATGGTTTGTCTTTTATAGCAATTGGCAATGAGGTCAGTGATATACGAAGGAAGCCCTCGCTGACCAAGAGCCTGAAACACTGAATAGTGAGCCATCTTGTCAAAAGCTTTAGCTACGTCCACGAAGCAAGCGTACACCCGCGAACCCGCTCTGCGATATCTCCGGATTGTCTCCTTTACTGTGTACACTGCCAGTGAGATGGAATGCTTCGTTTTGAACCCGAATTGAGCATCAAACATGGAAGTCATGGCTTTGATGCGACCCAGTATAACAAGGTCCAGGAGTTTAGCAATAGGACTCATTAGTGTGGTGCCACGATAATTGTCACTGGTGGTGGGGTCAGCAGTCGTCCTTTTCACAATCGGTGTTAAAATAGTCCTGGTAGCAGGCTCTGGAGAATGAGCATGAGCAAGCGAGGCAGAAAGGATAAGGGCAATAAAACTATGAGCCACAGGGCCAGCAAAGCGAAGATGTTCTGCATTTAGCCCGTCAGGGCCAACGGCCTTGTCCCTCTTCATGGCAAGTAGCAGGTGGTTAACCTCGCCAGAATTAATTTCCGGAGAGGGCGGGCATTCTGCCCTGTAACTGGAATCGGTGGTTCTAGTATTGCTGGCAGTTTTGTCCTGCAGTGTCTCGGTGAAGATATTTTCGAACCTACACTTCCACATGTTACAGATAGCACTTGGGCCATTAACTCCATCGACAGTATCGATGGAAGGTCTCGTAGCACGCCCAGTCCGTCGAACAGCTGCCCAGAAACCAACATTGTCACGTGTGTGAAGCGTATCCTGTAGTGCGGCTGTCCGGAGGGCACGATCGTTCAAGCGGCACCAGCGCAGAGCATTCTTGAACGTCCGTCTAGTGTCGCGGCGTGCTTCATAACAGGCTCCCGTTCCGGGCCTACCATCACGAACCCAGGTGGAATAAGCTTGCAGGTGGGCGGAGTAGAGGCCTTTGACGTGGTCATTCCATCCAGATATTCGGCGTGCGCCTTTGGTCGTTTGGTGACTCGGCAGTGTCTGATGGGCCGCCTCCGTAAGGACAGCAACAAGCAGGGCTGCCTCTCTGTCAATGTCCTGACGGTGAGCGTGTAATTCGCACCTATTTCCTCTGCAAGTCAATCCATCAGATGCTTCAAAAAGCATTAGAGCGTTTGATACATGATCAGCATATGCTCTTCTATGCTCAATTGTTGAGTCCCTCCAGCGTATTTTAGTGTGGTTTACCCGTGATATACCCAAGGTTGGCAGCTGGGTGTCAGCAGACGGTGAAGCGAACGGCAAGCCCAAGGCGATACCTAATGGAAGATTATCGGAGCCTAGGAATGTTTCATCGATCCAAACCTTGACAATCGCATCAGCCATCCGTGTTGTACCGCAGATGTGATCCAACCAAGATTTGGCGTCCTGACAGTGACTAATGTACGTACAGGTGTCATCCGGCAACACGCTATCAAGGAAGGTCAGGCCCATGCCCACAACTCCCTCGGCAACCAACTCAAAGTAATGACAAGCCCTTCTTAGGTCGGCATTATAATCTCCAGCAACTAGAATAAAGTCAGTGTTTACTGCCTGTATAAACATTTCAATCTCGCTAAGGACCAACAATAGCTCTTCATAGGTATCCTCAACGTGCTTGTCTGTAGGAGAATATACAGTAGCAATGGCAAAGCGCGTCCCCTCGTTGATCTGGAAGGAGAGACCTAATACTCTGGAGCTCTCAAAAGAATTTACAGTATGGCCACCAGCGCATAGGGACTTCCGCCATAGTATGGCCGTGCCACCGTAAGGACGCCCTCGATGCACGGAAGTGGAGGTGTCGACCGGCGAAGTGGCCACCGCATGGAATTCGCTGTGAATACCATTTAAATAGTCCAACTCGTAATCGCAGAGCCATGTTTCTTGCAACAGCACAATGTCCGCTTGACTACATAATTTTTCAACTTCGGGTTTGACACTTTTCACACCCGCACAATTCCAAGTTTTAACTTGTTGAATTATAAGCAGTACCTTCCGTCATATTCGCTTGCTTGCGCCAGAAATAGGGCCTTACTTAATATAATAATAAAATAGTAATAAAATTGTTTAGCCGATTGTAAGAGTTCGGCAAGGAGACGGAAGGGCATGGCCACTGACACCGTTCCCATTTATTAAAAGGAAATGTTATGTTTTGGAGATTTAAAAACTCAAGAGTTGAAGCAGGCCAATTTTGCGGTGCGAGGAGATCACCGACAGGTTGAGCAAAATATTGTTAATCGTACGTCCGTTGCAGGAAACATGAAAGGTCCACCTGGAGAAGGCCCCGACGAAAAGCTGATATGGTCTTGGACATGACAAGGTCGTTCGGCAGTGAGTTCCATGGATTCACCACCCGAAGAGCGAAGAAATACTTTCGACAGTCCAACCGTGGTTTATCAACTACCAGTTTAAGGGAGTGTCCACGCGTAGCTTTATAATGCGACATGTCAAAGAAGGGAGTGATAACTGGGAAATTTTCGTGTAAAATCTGGTAAGTCAGGGCAAGATCTGCATGCAGGCGACGCAGTTCTAATGGTTGTAGGCCCGCACGCAACAAGCGTTTACCAGATTTCAAGTTTCCCAAGTCTGGAAGTGATCTTGTAAAGAAACGCTGTACCGATTCCAAATGGTCAATGTCAGACAAAAGGTATGGAGACCACACAGGGCTTGCGTATTCAAGAAGTGGCCGCACAAAGACCTTAAAATCCCAGACACGGGTGTTAGCATTTGCTCGAGCAAAACAACGATTTACGATGTGAAGTCTCTTGAAAACTTGTGCAGTTATTTTTGCACAGTGGGTAGAGGGTTTTAGGTTAACTGTGAACCACACACCGAGGTCCTTAGCCAAATCCAAAGTGGGTAGTAAACTACCGTTTAAATGAAAAGGGGCAACAGGGTTTGTTTTCCCAAGGTGAAAAGAAAAACATTTTTCCACAGAAAGTGGCAGTTTCCAGACTGTTGACCAGTCAGAAACAGCTTGAATCGTTGAATCCAGTAGGTCGTGGTCACTTGTGACAAGTACTTTACATCGTCAGCAAATTTAAGATTTAAAACATCAGATGTAGGTGGAGATGGTAATAAATCGGATGTGAATAGAACAAATAGTAGAGGCCCCAGGACTGAACCTTGGGGAACCCCACTTGTAACTGGAAGGCTAGTTGATAACTCCGTAGCGATGCGCACTTGCTGAGATCGATTCTGTAGGAAAGCTGTTAACCAGCCTAATAGAGGGTTTCTGAAGCCAAGTCTGGTTAGTTTTGCCAGAAGTTTTGTATGTACCACGGAATCAAAAGCACGTTTGAAATCAAAATATATTACATCAGATGCAACACCGATGTCAGCAGCGGTTGTCCACCGATCAAGTGCTACAAGTAATTGAAGGGTAGTAGATCGTTTTGGGAGGAAGCCGAATTGATTGCAGTCAAGTAAGTTGTTTAAAGTGCAATATTCGAGCATGGTCTCCCGAATAAATGCCTCCATGATTTTACATGGAACCGAGGTTATAGCTATTGGTCTATAATTTTGTGGCAAGGATGCATTTCCCTTTTTTAAATATAGGGATTATAATTGCTTGAGACCAGTTTGTAGGAATTTTACCACAAGATAGCGAAAGTTTAAAGAGATGAGTCAGAGCTGGTGCTATCTGCCAGGCAATCTGCTTATAAAAAAAAGCTGAGAAACCCTCCGGGCCAATTGCATGGCTAGGTTTAATGCCCGAGAGAGTACGCCACGTTTTCAAAACATCAAAATTTGTAGTAGAGCAAATGGCCTTTGGTTCAGCTTTGGTATTTAAGGCATTTGCTCGCTCAAAATCACTGTTTAGATAGTTTATTATCGATCAGAAGTGGTGGAATCGGTTTAGCAGAACCAGTGGTATTACGATAAAGCTTAAACAAAGCTGCAAGATTTTCTTGGTTAATCACTGCTGAGTCCAAACGAGAATGCCAGTCCTGAACAGCCGTACACTAGGATGATTTGGCTTCATTTTTGGACCTTGCATAAGAAGACCAACATTTTAGTTTTGCACCAAGTCGGCGAATTTCCTGCGGGCACTTATGAGAAGTTTTGAAGAAAGGTTTATATTGCCTACAGAAAGCCACACTGGTGTTTAGAATTTCAAGAATGGTATTCCAGACCAATTGTACGTTGTCAGTATCGCGCAGAAAACAAGACTCCCAATCAACCAGGGCAAGAATAGATCGAAGAAAAGGAAAATCAATCTTTGCGAACGTTGTGCGTGACAACGCACTTCCCGAAAAACCATGGTTGACACAGACAGTGACCATGGAATGGTCATTTGACCCCAGTTTTTCAATGACACAGGTGTTGTAAATGAGTCTAACA
>JAHWFP010037945.1:0-18641 GCA_023313725.1 Lithobius niger
CCCCCCCCCCCCCCCACCCAAAACAATTCAGTCCTGACGCCCCGGTGCATTCTCTCTCAGGATTGACTAACAATTTCTTACAGATTGAGTTAAGAGCATAATATTTGGTAAATCTCTATTGGCAGTATTGAATAGAAATAGCTATAGAGCCACCACGTGCACTGGTTAGGGACGGGATTAGAGCCGGCGTTCACTAGGTTAGAAAATGAAGACTCTGGCTACTAGGCTACTGTGGCTCACTTAAAATCGGCCCTGCACCTTCTACAGGGTTTGCACAAAACAGACGAAACCATTTTCTAGGTTTCAAGACTTTTCAAGGCTAGCTTACCAATTTCACGGCTCTGTGTTTTCAATTGACTCTCAAAATTACCTTTTAAATTCTAGTATTTTGTCAGATGTCAACGTTGGCGCCATTGTGCTCTTAGTTTGCAGTAGGATGCTCAGTGGCGAAACTACAATGAGGCAGAGGAGGCACCCGCCTCCGGGCCCACCGGCCTTTCGGGCCCCCACGCACTGGCCCCAATTAAAGTTTTTTTCATAATCACAAAATATCAGATAGTATGGTAATTGTTTTAGTCGGTAAAAGTTGTGTCTTGTGTGGCAAAAACTTAATTTTTTTGTGTGTGTATTGGGGGGCGGGGGGGGATGTGCTATTGGCCTCTCGCCTTGTGGCAAAAACAGCATTTTTTTTATGAAGGGCCTCCACTGGGTTCTCGCCTTGTGTGGCTAAAATGGCATTTTTTTTATGAAATAGGCTGGGCTCTCGCCTTGTGTAGCAAAAACGGCATTTTTTCATGGGGGGAGGCTCTACTGGGCTCTTCCACTGCAGTACCGCCTCCGGGCCCTAATTTTGAAGTTACGCCTCTGAGGATGCTAAACCGTCGTAAAACATAAGTCCTCCCTTCTCGATCGACGGGGAGGAATACAGAAACTATAGTCAGTCGAACTTTAGTTGCTCAGCTGCCCCTTCAGTCAAATAGTGCTTGCACTGCACGGTACCTCTTTTTATGTCTCCAGTCCAATCCGAGGGGAGCTTCATTGACAGACGAAATGGATCACTATTTCTACTCATTTATTTAATTTTATCATGTACCTAATTAAAATTACTGTTATGGCAGTTTAAACCTCATTTCAAGAACAATTCAAGGCCATTTCAAGAACAATTTTCAAGGTTTTTCAAGCCTAATTGAATTTTCGGTTATCAAATTTATGGCTTTTCAAGGAATTCAAGGCCATGTATGAACCGAGCCTCTAAGATTTTAGTTTATAAATCAATAAAATAGGCAAATGGTTTCGGGAATTTTAACTCCAATGTCGAAATCAATCAGACATCGTCAAACCCCCATCTTTATTCTGGAAAGCATACATGCGAAACCTATCATATCCTGGTAGCCTATCTAGGATACCCAACAAAATCCGACAAATCACTAAATTTTTTGTGTACTTACACTTAAAAAAAAACGCACTTATCATCAGACAATTTTATAGTCTGAACAGGCGCATTAACCACAAATCGCCTACCCAATGTTATAATGTTCCACAGCTTTCTGCGACGCAGTTTTGTAACCTAAGCATTTTTCTGTAGGGTTAATTTTTACGGTGTTGGAATTTTTCAAGGCAGCTTTGAAGCGACGATTTTAACTTTTTTTTTTAAGCATGGCAAAGCATTAAAATTCATTAAAAAAAAAACCTTACTGTAACTTTCCCCCCATTACTTTATCCACAGTAACGTTTTTTAAATGCGTGTAAAAATAAGCACCGTACATGGCAACTTAACCTGATTTTTTAAATTTCCTTGAAATCATGTATCCTGCAGGAAGGAGGGCCACTCAGTTTCCCAAAAACTCACCTTTCAGACGTGCCCAGCCCATACTTCCAAAGTACCATTAGACCCCCCATTCCTCCATGCCCAATCATCGCTAAAAACGGGTTGTGTCGCCTCCTACCTAATTCTTTCCTCCATGATATTAGTCCTAAAATGACCAGAGAGCTGCAGTTTTTTGTTATGCATTTGCAAGCCACGTTTGTTTAAAAATGTAAGCTAAATGGTCTTTTTTTTTTATAAATAACTTCAGAATGAGAGGAGCTAGTAACTTGTAGTTTGCACCATTGAAAAGCTGGCGAAAAAGGGTTAAAATGGTGTATTTGAACGACAAAATCGGTCAACATTTAGCGAAATTATCGTTGTTTCCGCATATATCGAAAAAAGTACGGCTTACGGTAAAAAAAAAAATTGACAGCGATTATTTTCTGCGACCGCCCGGACGTCGCAACACTTTCTCACACGGGGAATTATTTATTCGCTATTAAACGCCCATGGGGTATTAAAATTAATTTGATTATTCGTTGACTAGTTTATTTAGTTTGCTGTATATGTATGATAGTTTTTGTTAATTTTGTTGCAGAAAAATCACGATTCATAAAGGAATAAAACACCGATTTCCTTGAATGTACGAAGATTTTAGTCAATGTCTATTGAAGGTCAGAAATCGTAAAATAACTAGTGACAGCCCCCCTTCTCCCACAAGGGGGTGAGGGAGATGTAACTCGATTCATGATTTCTGACCCGGGGGAGGGGGGAACTGGTCTTAGCTTTGCCATAGCTGTACGATTTACAATACATTCTGCATACCAGACAAGATTTAGCATATGCAGATGCTGTGGTCATTGTGGCTGAGCGGTGAAAGAGCTCAGCCTGGTTGCTGGAGGTTTGCGGATCTGGTCGAATCCCTGGAAAGGGGATCCCCACCAGGGCTGCCGGCCAGGGTAGCGTGAGAGGCAACCATGCTCCTTCAACAGCTATGGGATGTATTCTGGCTAATTCTGGACAATCTTTCGGCCCCGACGATGATCGGAGGTTTCCCGGATCGAATCCCCGGGCTGGCACCTCCCTTTACCAGATTTCTTCTTCTCTAAAAAAATCTGGTAATGTTCAAAATTGAGCCGGTTTAGCCACACAAGCATTAATTGCTTCGGCTGACATAAGGCTCTTTCTTAATAAAAAAAACTAAATAAAATAAAATTAAAAGAATTTGACACATCTTTCAACAGATGGTTAAAGAACACTAATGGTCACATTCATTCCGTACGCCAACCGTCTTGAGTTTTCACGGCCTTTTATTATCCTAATTCCCCAACTGTTTTCAAGTTTCCCGGACTGCCCGATACCCCTGCAGCGTTAAGCCAGGTCTTGTCTACTTCTTTCCTTTACTTTCTTTCTCAAACCACACAGAAATTCTCCGTACCGTGGTAAACTCAACGTCATGCAGATTATTGTTTCCTGGCAACACAATACAAAGGACAGGATTCTCGAAATTTCTAATGTTGCAAGGAGGGAAACGGGGTGTGGTCTGTATTTACTTCATCAGTTGAGATAAAACATAGCAACCAAATTATGAGAGTGGCAGACACAAAACAAACCAACAGAGTATATTAAATCGCTTCTAAAAAAAAACTAACGCCATTCTGGGATGTTTGTATAAATATTTTGTGAGGTGGCTGTGCCCATTTTATTTAGGCCTAAAAGGACTACACTGTTTTATTTCACAATTGGTCTAGCCTATTGATTTACTTGCAGGACTGACGGAAACAAAATAAAGGTGGGGCGGCCGATATTGCCCTCACAGAATTCCATAAATAATGTGGCTAGGCCTAGTGATAAAACAAAAGCCCTTATTGAAGTAAGGTCCATTGACACAGTTACTTTTTTTTTTTTACAAAATTACAGCAAATTGAATTATGATCCTTCATAATAATTTTTCGATGTCTCAAGTCAAGCATTTTAATTTTTTTTTTTAAGACTGAAAAAGTGGAGCAGCTATAACCACGGCCATGATTTGAAATGAAATTTATGAGAAAAGAAATCCTTTCAAAACTACAATCTTCCTCCATCATCGCATAATTTTATAAAGAAAACACTCGCACAAAAAAATGTGTATATGAAATTGTGCTCTGATGGAGGAAGATTGTAGTTTTAAAATTATTAGTGCTGAGCGGTATCGGTATTTAGGGATAGACCGATATTAATATCGGTATCGGTATTTACAGATAATATCGGTATTTTTTGTGTATCGGTATCGGATCTGTATCGGTGTTTATTTACCGATATTTTATCCGATACGATCAACTTTCGTGCACGCTGGCTACTCCACTTAGTTTCTGAGAAACCTTTCATGCATAGCATCGCTTGTATCCCATGACGTCATCTGCACAGCAGCTTAGTGAATTCAACGTGTGTGCATTGCCAGAATCAGGCCAGGGCTTCTTGGGATTAGGCCTATCTGCAGTGTACTCTGGGTTTTTTTTTTTACAGTCGAAGGTACACTTGCGGATCTGCCACCACTTGGAAAAAAATTAGAAATTTTATTTTTTTGCACACCAGTTTCATAATGATGAAGTATGCGTTGGACTTTCTGACCCATTGACTTTTTTTTTTAAATCGGTATCGGTATATCTGTATCGGTGTATCGGATCTGTATCGGATCGGCGCGTGAGGGGAAAATCGGTATCGGATCGGATCGGTATTTTTCTGTATCGGTCGATCCCTATCGGTATTTTTACCGCGGTTTTCGGTATTTTTTGATTACCGAAACCGTAATCGGTATTTTCATAATACCGAAATACCGTACATTTTTACTGTCTAGCTGATTTTTTAATAACTTAGCCAATTTTTGGCCGATTTCCAATATACCATTCGAAGCGTTTTTTCACCAGCTTTCCAATGGAGCTAAATTCAAATTGATAGCATAAACTGTTAAGAAGTTAATAAGGGGAAAAACCAATGACCAATTTGCAAAATATTTCGTCAGTCATTAAAGTTGACTTAATCATTCAGGTAGAGCACTGATGTTGAAATCAGACATCGGAAAACAGCCTAGTATGCCCTGTATCATTTAGCAGCAGTTTGGTGCGAGGGTACGATTCAACTAGGCTACCCAGGTAGGCGGATACCGGAATACCGAAAATACCGAATATTTTTTTTTCAGAATACCGATACCGTACCGTACCAAAAATTCCGATACCGCTCAGCACTAAAAATTATTCAAATATTTCATAGTACTGGTAATGATGTTTTTAATTTAAAAAAGAAATCCTTTACTAATTTGAAAACTATGCAGCCTAGGCTAGTGTGTTTCGTGAAATCATTCAAGCCCTAAAAACAAATTAATACGAGATGAAACATGAAGTTGCTATTTATAGTTGAAATGTAAAGTTCCGAAATACTAGGCTTTACAGGGGTGCATAAAATTCTTACTGGTCAAAATTTTCCACAAAGTTTCCCTACAGATTTTTCAAATTTCCGCAGCCTTTCACCATGTAGGCTAGGCAAGTCATTTTTTAGTGAAGTTCCACAGTCTGAAATTTCCCGCAAACCACATTCTAGCGTTCTGGCATATTCTGCACACCTAGCTAGGCTAGACCAGGAAAAAATGAACACGTTTGGGCCACCGGCCCTCGTCCCCAGAGGGGGCTCGCTTCATCGGCTCCTTGGTAGACGTGTAGACTAAATACAGCATTTATGAGTGGAGCTCACTTCATCACCAAGACTTACTCCAAATCACATCTCTAAAGTCACACTGGTCGAAAAATTATTTTTTCAACTGAAATTTTTTACTCCAAAACTCGTTGCATTTTGCGAATTAGTTTCTTCAGATACCAAATTTTAATATTGCTTATCCAAAGAATGGAAGATCTATGGCGTGAAAATGGGAGAAACAATCACTTCACGCTGAACATAAGGAAACGTTTATTTAAATCCAGAAAATGAAGCACTGAAGCACTGTACCCAGAACCAGCTTGAATTTTATGACAAAACTGTCACAATTTACAACGTTTTTATAACAAATCAACATCTTCTTTTCATTTTTTGTA
The DNA here is from genome assembly GCA_023313725.1 of Lithobius niger. Classification (NCBI taxonomy): domain Eukaryota; kingdom Metazoa; phylum Arthropoda; class Chilopoda; order Lithobiomorpha; family Lithobiidae; genus Lithobius; species Lithobius niger. The sequence goes on from JAHWFP010037945.1 coordinate 5,872, forward strand.
CCCTCATTAGGCAACAACGAAAATTTTAGTTTTCTGACAGTACTAAAAACAAATGTAGCCTAATGCTAACAAGTACAGTTGGTTGGATTTACACTTGATTTTTAGGCCATCTTAAATTTTAACTTTTTAGAAATTCCAAACCGCCTATAATGGGCATTGCATGGAATGTATAACTTTATAAGATAACGATTGCTTGCATCAGGAGACTATAGTTTTCTATAGGCTCCTGCTTGCATTAATAATAATTAGCAAACATAAAAATTTGAAATAAGAAGAAAAAGGTTTATAAATAAATAATAATAAGGCCTTACAAAAATATTGTGTGCTTCGAGGAACATTGTTGAAATAAATATGGTCGGTAGGTCGGAAAAAGATTTTTTTACAATTTTTTTCAAACATTTTTTAATACAGGCCTTTGCTAAATCATGTACTGCATACAAAATAAACATTATTTCATGCTTTGCTTAGCTATGCATTAGTGAAACACGGATGCTGATAACTTTCGTTGGCAATTATCCTTATAAGATTGCACCGCGCATCACGATCGCGTCAGTTTTTAGCAAAAAAAACTCTTAGGGTCGGAAGGAAAAGTTAGGGGCGGTCGGATTCCGTGAAGTACACCATTTTTTTTTGTTAGGCCTAAGGATCATCTTCATAGCACAGGACGAAATTGAAAGTACGCGCCATGACATTTTTGGAATAATAATATTTAGAAAACGCTGCAACAGGCGTACATATAATATGCCACTAATCAAAATTTCACATACAAAACTTCATGCCAACAATATTACCAACAAAGATCATGCCGTCGATAAACAATTTAACCACACCACTTTGTACACTAGAATGTAGATCACATTTAAAAGGCAACAATCCACAAGATAATGTTTCATATGAATTTCATGAATGTTTCATCAAGATCCAAACTGGCACAAAACAGCCCTTCGGGGCCGTTAAGTATTACGTCATCAACAAATTGGCTATTTTTAACCCCCCTCGTTGATCCATTGCCCACCCCCCCCCCCCCCTCCAGTATTACGTCATTTCTAACTTGACCCCCCCTCCTCCACTGAGAGGGGGTGTTTTCCTTGTATTCTGTAGTCTATTTCCCTGTGTTTTTCTGAGGGCCATTTATTTTTTTGCATTTTTCCACCCTTTTACTGGGATAACGGTGCTTACGTCATCAACTGGTCACCCCCTCCTCTCTCGTCATCAATCGTCACCAGTTGGCGAGCCCCCTCCCCCTTTCCCTGGTGGCGTAATACTTGAACGTCCCCTCTCTTACATAATTTCCTCAAAATTTCTCCATTATACGTTACGACGATTTTAAATCATTACGTACTTTACGATGTTAAGGCAGCAAAATTTACAACAAATTTACGACATATTCCGAATTTTACGACAAATTTGATGCGGCTATAAATCCAGAAACTCGAGACAAACGATTTGAAATTTCGCGGTTCATCTATCAACAACACCGACTGTAAACAACAAGTCAAGTTCCACTTTTGTAATTAGCGTGGGAGGGGTGTGGCTCAACTCACGTGCTGGGCTAACCGGGCTGGACTAGGAATGAAATATAAATGAGGCTATTTTTAATTTCCTCAACTCCACTTTTGTAAACATAGCGCAATAAATACCGTACGTCCCATCCCAACCCTTACGAAACTACAATAATGGTAATGTAAAGTTTAACATTACGGACGAGGTGGTGGAGGCGGCGGAGGGAAGAATGAAAAATAGATTTCGTAACAACGAAGGTTCATGCAATCTCATCCAGGATATATTATGACAATTTTCCAATCAGTATGCAAGTCAGAAAACTAGCGTGCTTTCACTTGTTAAAAACTGGTGCGCTATGGTTATTAAAGTTTGATTTAAGTTTTAAACTATGGGTTGTCTATTAACCTTGGAATTATAACAAGTTAAATAACTGACACTAAATTCCTTACCTCCTATCATAATTGTCCTGTCCGTCTCCGTCTTGGATCCGATCGGCCTCTCTCCAGCGTCCGAAGGAGACATTCTTCACTCTACGATCGTGAAAACGAAAACAAAAAAGTTTGAACACAACTAACTACTTCGGTTTTCGACAAATTAAACGCGACACTTTTCCGCAGCCAGCGCCCCTCGCTATCCCGTCGCGATTCTTCGCACTTGAAATATATTCGCAGATTTAGACCGCTGCGCCACCTGCTTAAAGGAAGCTTAGAGGGTGAACTACAGCAAACGGATGCTGATGAAGGGTGGTGAGAGAGATGGGGAGGATGGGACGTAAGAGTTGCGGCTAGGTTAGGGAACGAAGAATCAGGAACGTGCACAGTAGAGTGGAGTATGGAAACCTTTTTTTTGGCATTCCTCATTATTTTGGCAGGATGTGGAATAGTTGCTCTTTTGGGCATCACTATCACACGCACACAACTTCATCACTCTAGGGTCATGTCTTCAGGTGCCCCAAGGGCATTCAAGTTTAACATTGTACAGCAATGGGCAGAAAGGTGAAAAAAGCAAGATGATGATTTGACTGCTTTAAAACCAAATTTAAAATCTAATTTTAAAATCTAATTTAAAATCTACTGTAGTGGACAGGGGCAACTTACTTTTTTGTGGGGTTGTTTTGGTTTTTCCGGTGTTTTTTTCTTTTTTCCCCTCTCTTTGCACCCCTTTCTTAAATTTTACCATTTTCTGTCTGTTTGCACCACTTTCTTAGACGTTTTGCCTCTTTTTTCCCCCTTTTATACCACTACTCCTGCAAATGTAGGTAATTTCTTTTTTACAAAAAGGGCACTTTGCCATGAGGGCAGGGACTTGCACCACCCTCCTCTGCCCCCCCCTTTTCGTGCATGTTCCTGTGAAGGATGTTTTTTTTTTTAAGTTGTTTCGAAGGGGAAGCCACCAGCATCATTCATCATCATCGGAACTTCGAACGTGATGCAATCTACACGCAGCTAGGTGGTTTGTGCTGTTGGATTTGTGTGTTGAAGCTGATTTGGTGTGTGGGTGCTTTTGTTATTGAAGTAAGCGGAAGGGTTTATGGTGACGTTAATTTGGACATTGAAACTTTGGTGACGTTGGCTAGCTTTTGCTGGCATTTTTGGTTTGGTTTCTGTGGCTCTGAAGCTATTGGTTACCGGCAGACGTTTGGTTACGAGCAGACGCTTGTTTCTGTTGGAGGGCAGTTTGAGCAGTTGGGAGCTGTGCCTGTGAGAAAGTTACAGAGATAGGTTTGCAGAGGGATGCTACAGTTTTAAGACTCGGGAGTTGGAATTTGGAAAGTTTTGCTGGTGGTTTTGAGTGTTCGTCCATTGTGGAGGATGCTGAGTTTTTGCGTGGTGAATTTTTGGGAGTGGAAGTTGCTTGTTTGGTGTGGGCTGCTTGAATGGAGTGTTGTTGGGAGTGGAAGGGAGTTGTTGGTTGCGGGAACCTACGTGACTTGGTGTATGTGGCTTGACTTTCGGCGTTGTTAGAAGAGACGTGTAGGGGCTCTGAGCAGTGCGTGAAGAAGCGGGATGACTGGCTTAGCAGGAGATAAGGAGGGGGAACTGATGATACGATGCCTTTGGTGCCTTGTAACTGTCCTTGAGAGGCCCAAAGAATCACCCAACAAGGATCGGCACTCTTCTTTATTGATGTTTGACACGCCCATTACAACTCTAGCTTTGCAATGATCCAAACACTACTTGTCACCTTGAAGCTCTAACCACTCTGTCTGTCCTGGCCCTCAGTTCACCATGCTCCAATCTACTTACTGGCTTCAGATAGGAGCAGGGTGCACCACAACCAGGCACACAGAGTACTCTTCACAATCTCCCCCTCTCTCCTCGAGGAGAGCGCATGCATACAGTACCTTCCTAAAGCACCAAATAGAACGAACCAAACGCACCACTGTTAATGACAGTTCAGCTCATTTCCTATTATAGCCGAGTCGATTTGGCTTGCTTACGTCAACTACCGTCAGTGATTAGTTTGTTTCCAGCAAAATTGTTACCTCGCGTGTGCTCAAAAGCTCCACCACTGGCAATCACCCACAACCACCTCCCCGAGATGGTTTGCAATTTGGTATTGCTCGCGCCTGGTCACATCCATTAGCTTAGCCTGGTCCAATTAGCCACGCCTGGTCACGTTAAAGGTATGACGTAACGAATGCTCTGTTGAGCTTGTTGATTGCAGCTTCGGAAGGTACTAAACGGCTGACACAACATCACTGCGCACGCGCGAAGTCAAGTTTGGAGCCAAACTGTCTCTAACAGTGGTGCGTTCTGTTTGGTCATTTAAGAAGGTACTGATACTCGCAAAGCAATGTGTCTAAACATAAAAAAACATAACACGTAAACTGTTCGGTAGTATTATTAGATCAGTCTCCAATATTTACCGTCCATGAACAGTCCTCAAGATTTAGTATACGTGATCATCCCTCACCTAGGCACTCACGCCGATATACATTGTAAGAAATCTAAGGGTGTAACCCCACATAGACAAAGAAGCATCAATGTTATGGTTTTCTTGATACACACAGAGAAAAGAAGAAAATCGGAGAAGAGAATGCAAAAATTAAAAATCACATAACAAGAGAGGATGTAGAAGGAACAGAAGTTGGATTAGGGGTCCTGCAGTGATGACAGCAGCAGAGAGCATGTAAGGACAGTGCGAAGGAGAGTTGCACCATCAGCAGCTGGCAAATTCGTTGAGGAAGGCATCACGCTACCCACGCTAGCTCGTAAATATTCATCAGTATTACCATGTGCTCCCGAGACGTTTTTTTTTCAAACGTTGAATCTGGTTGAATTCATTGTTCACGGGTCGGTTGACAATTGTAGCTGGGGAGAAGGAAGGACTTTGTTCAAAATTACGCACATCAATACACTTTACCAAGGCATCCATTATCGACTCACTAGGTCCTTCTATAGATTAGAAAGTTAACTAGATATACCGTCTCACTTCTTCCCGTCCTACGAGGAACTCTGGCGGTAGTTGCGGCTACTAATACCTCTGCTAATGCTGTTGCCTTCGAAGCAGCACGGAGGCAAAGCATTAGCAGAGGTATTAGTAGCCGCAACTACCGCCAGAGTTCCTCGTAGGACGGGAAGAAGTGAGACGGTATATCTAGTTAACTTTCTAATCTATGGTCCTTCATTCTTGCTGTCCACCATCTTGTTTTCTACAGGTGACTTCCACAAGTTAATTTCGGGCACCATCTGGCACAATGCCTCTGGTGTATTGTGCCTTGCAACTCTGCTTGAGAGGTCTAAAGAATCACCCACTATTTTTTATCGACAGTTGACACTTCCATTAGAACTCTAGTTGTGATCCTAACAATGACTCGTCACCTTCAAGCTCTTTATCACTCTGCCTGTACTGGTCCCGAGTGCACGCTGCTCCGTCCTACTCCTTGGCTTCGGATAGGGCAGGACAAGGCTCACCAGAACCAGAGATGCAGAGAACTCTTCACACTGGAAGAGGAGTTTTGGGGAAAAGGATGTAGCAAGGTTTGGAAGAAATTGGGAAAATGTAAGAAATATATCGACAGACTATGAAATTTTGTAGTAGCCTGTCTCCAGTTGTAGCCGGGTCAAAACAGCTTGTAACCAGTGACCAGGGCTACAAATAGAGGATTTACGGTATCTCACTTTTTCTTTTTGATTTGGTACTTTCTCTTCTTATCGTCCAACACTGCTTCAAGAACTCGGTTACTGAACCCCATCACTCCAGTCCCTCTGGTACAAATTACGTAAATCCACCACTGAAATCTCCCTACCACTAACTTTTCTTACCACCTGCGAGTTGAATTTTCTTACTTCTTCTAATGCCAATGCAGTAGCTCTTCCCTTCCCAGGAACCATGCATACCATCATTCTAGACCATTCACCTTCGTGCTGGTTTCCTTACTCTTCTCAAAAACTGTGTACCCTGCCTTGCCCATGCCGTTCACCCCGACACAGAAGATCACAACCCTCCCCCTCCCCCCCCCCCCCCCCCATCAATAAATCATGAGATGCTTCCCCACCTGAATTGCAATGTCCTCTCACCCACCCCACTTGAATCGCAATGTCCTCTCACCCAAGAAACCGTATCACCCCTACCCCTCTCTTCCCAAACTCTGCCATCAATCTGTACCAACAACAAGTGGGAGGGTATGGAGATTTCAGTGGCGGAGTTATGTAATTTGTACCAAGGGACTGGAGTGATGGGGTTTAGTTTTTGCAGGAATAGGCTGGGATGGCATGGTGCGAGATTTGTAGGGTATGGGGCTTCATTATTATAGAGCAGGAGGGGAAGGCAGAGGGATAGAAGAAGGGGTAGGGGTTGAGAAAGGTTCCTGGGAGTATGTGATAGCAGTTCAGCAGGGAGGAGGGGGAAAGCAAGACAGATGCTGAGGCAAGGGGGAAGGAAGATGGAGAGAGGGAAGGCTTTATTAATATAAGTGAGATAGGCGGAAAGAAGAGAAGTGGGAGGGTATGAACAGGGGTGCATAAGGGGAAGGGTTGAATGCGCCGGCAGTGGCCGACACCCATCTACAGGAAGATGAAAGGCCATGAACTGGCAGGAGTGTTGCTGTTCGTATTCAAGTTTCCGGACATTATTTGGAAAAAAATGTTTACTGATGGGATCAGGTCAGGAGCAGTTGGTCTCAGCCTTAGTTGTCATCGGATGTGGCATCATTATCATCACGTGTGTATGGTTTATTCTTGTCTACCAGCAACCAAGTTGGGAGTATTTTACGACAGGTTCTATGACACCTCCCATGCATATGTCAGTTGTACCTTTAAGAGGAGAGGATGAGATAATTGCTAGACCAGACATTTGCCTTCAAGGCAACAGGAGAGAGTGGTCAACGCTACATCTCTTGGATCAACCAAGGCTGAGGATATTATAGTCTGATCAAGCCACTGTCGAGGACAGACGAGTAAGCGATGTCTGTCTACCAGTGCGTCAAAGTAATTGGCCAAGACTGTATTTACTCAACTGTGACTGTGGTGTGCAGCCTAAGAAGCTGCTTTATTACCAGTGCCTGAAGCAAGCAGCAGTTTGACTGTAAGGCCATTATCTTCCTTTCGTTCGCTAGTAAACCTCTCTCTCGTTAGATAGCTTCTGCAGTTTGCTTCTGTTAGTTCGTTCGTTTCAGGAACTCATTGGGTATGAATAGGGGAGGTGAGGACAAGAAAGGGGTGGGGCATAGGAGTGGATGCCACAGGAAGGGGGATTAGGTGGAGTAGGAGTAGGGAGCAACGTTGGGGAACTAGGACGATTGGGGATAAGAGAATTGCGGTTGTAGTGGTGAACCTCGAGGTGGAATATGGATGAAATGTGCAGATCTTTGTGAATGTTCAGAGGTTGATACTGAGGGAGTTACAACCTGCAGTGCGCTGTTCAATGTGAGAAAAATCAAGTCCTGAAGCTATACGCTTGTACAAGTAATTTTTTTTGAAAATTTACTAATGTATCAATGCTCACGCAATGCAGTGATTGTTGCTGCCCACTTTGAATCATCAGCACAGCTCTGAAAACCTGTGTCTACAAAATTTATAAAAATGCTTCGTGTTTATATGGTGCGGATCAGTAGCGATTTTTCATTAAAACGTCAATCAGTCGGTGGTGTCCAACTTTACACTTGGAATGTTATTACGATTGAATTGTGCTCCAAAAAAATTTGCCTATGAATTAACTAAGATACTGATGACGACCAAGTGATACTTCGATATTGTGAAACATGACACCAGGCTTCATTTCCTTACGGTAGAAACCTTATACGTAGGTAGACTGGCAGGGGGTGCAACTACAAACCAATGTTGTACACAAAAAGGGTTCACATACCAATGTGGCAAAGTCAGAAAATGATTAAAATGATAAGAACTAAAAGAAACAAAATCGGGAGGTGCAGGATGAAAAGCACATGCTGTCGACTAACTGTATATTGCGCAACTCAACAAGATTTATTTACGTTACCATCACAACACAAGTTAAAAAAAATCATATCACACAACCAAAACAAAATCCTAGTTAGGGTACACCGTTTATTCCGTAGTTTAGTACCAATTATTGAAATAAGTTACTAATCAGCAACTGCCACGAAGTAATTAATTATGTGTTCTGGCATTTTTCTTTATGCATGGACTGATAAACCAATTCCACACCAGATTAACTGACAAGTTTCTTAATTTGTTAATATAAATTGCAATGTCAGCTGTAGTAAGCAAGTTTATTAAAACCATTTAACATAATTTGTATGTACAATTATTTTGCAATTCATCATTTTTTAACCATGATCATCCCAACTACACCCATCTGTTTGAAGCGACATAACTTGCATTTACGTATTAAATTAAACAACCCAAATTTTGGTATCCCCACAAAATGTGTTGTTTACATTTCTACAAGTCGAATTGCCAACATGATTGGAATGTAGTTCACGTTAAGTGGTACCAATTATACAGAACAGTGCATTCCCAGAATGTCTTCAGATTCCTGCGTAACGACAGCCTTTGATGCACCAATACGACTCTCTAGACCAGCAAGTTTGTCGCTCTTTACATCATTTTTCCAAAGGCTAGAAACTTCAAATGTATGCAAATTTAACTCTTCTGTGTTTGGCAAAGTCACCGTCAAAAGATAAACGACTCTCTTAAAAGGTGCATTTTTATCATCGCACAGGCCATGAAGCATGAGTGCACTCTCCCCTTGCATTTCATGAATGTTCTCAATGAGGAAAGTGCGGCTACCTTTTTCAAATCCTTTATGTGCCATGGAGTCAATCAGTACCTTGAATGAATCAGCCGTATCTTGCCGATGTTGGTGGCTGTCTACGTGAATAGGTGAATGTGGTATTGGTTCGAAATGAGCCTCAATCAGAGAAGCCAACTGGCGTGCCAGGCATGACAAAGTCGCCGCTGCCTCTTCTGGAGCTATTAAAACCACGACTGCTGGCTGGAGAGGTTCCTTTGCCTGTAGTATGGGTTTGACAGCTGTTTTTAAAACTTTCCATGATTGTTTTCCTTGCTGAGGAAATTTGGTTTCAAACGCTGTGAAATTTGAAATGAAAATGTGATGGCGGTCTGGGATTTCCTCCTCATGCTGGAGCAAATTAAGCATGTGGGGCTGTAGATATGAATAAATTATTCCACTGAGTACGAAGACCACAAGTAATAAACACGGTACAAACCACAGTCTTATGTCAGTTCGACTAATTCGATCAGTAGTTATATTGGGGTTAACGGAAGAGGAGTTCGAACTAGTGACACTCTGAGGGCTGAAGGAAAGGTCTTTCAGAGAAGATGATGATGACCTGTTGAGACCTGATGAACGAGACTGAAATTAATATAAAGAAAATAAGAGTTAGTCAACACAAAGCATACAATTTAATAATAATAAAAAATAAAATTAGGCTGTACATATTAGCAAGAATTCTTGATATTCGTAATAAACGAGTTAAGAGTAGTGGTCCAGTGCAGTGCCAGCCCAATCCAAAGACTTGGATTCAATTCCCGGACCAACCCTCTCCAATGTCGGTCGCCACACGTCAGAACAGCAACCAACAACCAACTTGACACTTAATACTGTAGCGATAGGTTACCTTAGAAACCGTACAAGTTTCAGATGAAAGGTTCGTGGTAGGGATGTGCGATACTCGTAAAATTCCAGCCGAGCCGAGTATTAAACTTGTACTCGAACTCGGTTCGCTGCTTGCGCCCATACTCGTAAAAATTCGAATCCGGCGAAAATGCGATAACTTCGCCAATTTTTGACCTATTTTGACATTCAAATATACCAAATCGATCGTCTCGACAAGAGCTTTCCAGTGGTGCAGATTAAAAGTCGATAACTGAAACCATTTTCAATTTATGTCTTGAAAACTGGAAAACCATGACCAACACAGACAGTTAAGCACCATCTTTGTTTTTATTATCTTAACAAATTAAAGAGAAACTTGCAAATAAAATATTTCCATCAAATACTCGAACTCGGCTCGATACTCGATTCTTCTGCTGCAAACTTGACTCGGCTCGAATTAAAATTTTTCTACTCGCACATCCCTAGTTCGTGGCATTGTGCTTTGATTTACAAGAGCTGCACAATAATTGTTTAGGCAGTAACACTGGAATTAAAAAAAAAACTACACAATGCAATACATGCGGTCAGTTTGAAAAAACCTCCATCGTATACGATAATGCCTATGTGGCTAGCAGAAATAGGAAATGGTATTCTACAGCAGGTAGCCCCTTGGCTGCTGTAGAAGTAACATTCGAGAGGATTGCCCAGGACTCATGAAGACACGTAAATATTTTTGTCAATATTGCTGCTCACAATGATGATCCATTGGGTCTCTTAGTTTACAACTAATTTAATAATTATCATTAAAGAGAGTTCGACACATTGTAGCTTCAAATGAGACAACAGTAACCAGAAGTATTTTTCAAATAAATAAAGAAGAACACCTTGTTACTTGTTGACCGGTTCAAATATTAGTCCGTTGTTATTGAACAGTGCGTAGAAATAAAAAACTAAAAAAAACTAGCAACAATGTTTCAATAATATTTCTATCACATGTTAGCTAGAAATTAAACAATGGACCATCACTAAAATGTGCACAATCTCAAACAAATGAATACCACTAGTGTTCGGCAAATTTTTGACAGCTCGGAAGTCCTTTTTAAACCTACTGTTTTCTTCAAGTCTCTTGTGAACGTGTTTTTCTTCGGTTTACATCACTACCATTACGCTCGGAATTCGAAACTATCCATGCTTGCAGCCTCCTGTCTAAAACGGACTTCAAATCTGTCGAAAATTTGCTGGATATCAGTGGTGTTTGTTCGGTTGAGATTGTATGTATTTTAGTGACCTTCCCTTGTTTAATATATGAACTCTCAAAGTCAAGATCGTTGGTTTTGTATTTTTAGCAAGAAATTGCATAATTCTATAAATTCTGAATGGATGGAAGTGAGATTAATAACAGCAAAGGTGAAGAATTATGTAGAAGTGATGTTACTCAGCTATGGAGTGTTTCATGGCTGTACAGTGAAAACAGATCACTGTAACGTTGGTCTGAAGAGGCACTGTAAATGGTGGACCTTATACAGTAGTGCACTTAACAGTCTTTGACTGTCATCATCAATTGCATACTAGTGAATGTGTATCTGCTGTGGAACAAGAGAAGACAAAGAAAGGTGGTGTTAGGGTGATAAAATAAATGTCTTTGTATTTTGTGTAAGTGGACTGGTAGGAGATGGGTTGCAAATAGGATCACAGACAGTAATGCTAGGCTTGAACTGCCCTTCTGTGTCCTCTCCAGGCTTTGTACATGCAAACATCATCTCAAGGTTAACCCTTTCCTTCACATATACGCTTTTCTACGCTTCTACAGGATTCACACACATACGCATTTTTAAGCGTTTCGTGTATCTCGCACTTCAAATTACTGGGACGTAATTATTAAGCAGTTTATCACATTTTTTAAGTCATGGTATTGAAGCTGCCTGGATGTTTCAGAATTAAAAATAAAAACTTGCGAACAGTTGAAAAGTTACAGCTTAATTTTCAACTGTGAAGCACAATTGTGGAGAAACTGGAAATTTTCACGAGGAAATGGAGATGAAAGTTCTCGTAAATGTCCGTGAAGTAAAGGGTTAAGTAAGGAAGCGCTCTGTCCAAGTTCTGGCGAGGCAACACTAGTGTCCAGCGTCAATAAAACAAAGCCTCACAAAGGTTCTCACTGGGTATCCAGAGCATGAACTTACACAAATGGAAGGACCCTCACAAGGCGATATTGATGTGTCCAAATGTGTTAATAATCCTAGACTTTTTTGCCCTGTACGTATCGAAAAGATCCTAGGAATGTCCGATTTAATTACCAGGTAGCAAAATTGTCCCTTCAGCCTTCTGGCATCATGGCTTCGGCACATTTTAAAAGAAATGTAAAAAGAAACTAAAGTAGCCTAGGGATCTGGAAATAAATTATAGCCTCCAGCCCAAAACAAAATATTTATAAGATTTAGGGTTGGTAAATGTGTGTGTATGAACTCATCCAAGCTCCACAAACTCAAGAACAACGGACCCAGTTTGGGTCCAACTTGGGCTTTTATTCAACTGCAGCTGAGGTGGTGGACCCCACACTCATCACCTAGTACTATACTACTCTGGATCTCCAATAGAGCACCAAATAATAATTGCATTGCTCACAGTACAGACATGAGCAATAGTAATTATGCATAAGGAACTTATTCTGTGCAACAGCTCAAATCATGTTTTTCATATGAAGTAAAAGGTCAGTTTCAATTTTTTTTATACCATAAATAGTATATTAAATGCCAAGTTAACGCACAGCCCCCCAAAATGCTTCAAGGTCAAAATCGTGAAATACTTTTGTTAACGCCCACCCATTACAAATCTTCGGTTTTCTGTAGCAATTAACTAAATCTTTACAAGCTCAAAACTGGACCGGACCGGACTGGACCGGAGCAGCTTGATTTTAACTAAAATCTTGCATTTTACCAAAATCAATGTTTCATTCCCTTAAATCTTGGTTTTTCTGCAGCAAAATAACTAAAAGCTTCATACATTTAACAAAATCAACTTTTAAACCGATTTACGGGAGTGCAATCACGGAAAAGTTGTCAATATTTGGCGTACGTGATCGATCATTGACACGCGTGATCTGGATTCAGTCTAGTGAAAATGCAATGCCTTTGTTCGCATTTATTCACAAATTTAGTTTATTAGAACGTCCTTCTTCCAATATTTAACATAATTCAAGGTTAAAGCTAATTTCTAACCATCAC
>JAHWFP010037946.1:0-23488 GCA_023313725.1 Lithobius niger
GACGGTGGAGGCAGCTGATGCTGTGAGGGGAGGAGAAGCAGGAGGGGAGCGGATGCCCGCGAGGGAGATCACGATTAAGTGTTACAATCTAGTGATACTAACGCCATCTAGTGATAATCCTGGGCTACGACAACGTACAACAAGCACAGACGACAGCTCTTCTCTAGATGGAAACTATTGCTGGGAAACCTGTGTATTCAAATTACAAATTAGCCAAGTTACAAATTTAAAGCGAAAAATGGTGCATTTATAGAATACAAAGGAATACAAATGTTCCAGACCACTTCATTTAATTTTCTCTTTGTCAAGCATAAAGTTATTGAACTTCTAAAATCTTTTTTTTTCTTTAGAATGTATTTGTTGTTTATTTTTGGCAGGCCTACGCCTGGTTAGTACGCGGCACAGCAGATATATATATATATATATATATTTTTTTGGGGGGGGGAGTGGAGTTATAAAAATGTTTCGTTTCATTGCTTGCCAGGTGAGAGAATTTTTACTTCAATATTACGTTTATGTTATTTTATTTAAAAAAAGACTTTCAAATTTAGGTTTCCACCTGTGCTGGAGGACACGGCCTACCAAGGAAACAGCTGGCCAGAATATTTAACACTAGCTGTACCCCGACCTAGCTAGTTCCGGCATCCCCCCCCCCCAATTCTGTGGTCAGATCCCCCTCGGCCTGCCTGGCTGTCTTGAGTTTGCTCCGTGCATGATGATGAGTTTGCTGTGTGCACCCCAACTAAGCGTATTATACGCATAGATTTCTCGTTTCAATTGCAGGCTCGAAAATACGCATCACTGATTGCATTAAACTTTTAAAAAAAAAATCCATTTTCCATGGAGATGATTAATAACACATAAAATATTGTAGCATTTCTGACCAATCTGTTCCAAAAGCGGGAGGTTTTGTCCCCCTTCCCCCTCCCCGGGTGCACATCTTATAAGAATGTCATGCAACCAGAACGGGGGTCGGGTGGGACAAATCTTTCGGGAATGAATAGTCCGTGAGAAGACGAAAGGTTCGAAGACATTCATTCCATATCTGTCATGTACGGAGGTATTTTTTTTTTTGGGGGGGGGGGGATTAACAGCCTAATCCATTTAGAATGCTTAGCATTTTAGACAACCTCCCCAGTAACAACGAATTAATATTTCAGTTTCTCTATGAAATAGGAAAAAAGTTTAGCGTAGGCCCTAATTGACAATATATTCTATGTATTTCGCTTGCACTGAACCATAGGCGACCTATCTGTCGACGTGCCATTAAACCTCATCTCCCCCCCCCCTCCCCCTGCAGGTGAGGGGCGATTCCATAGGTGGCGAACGCATACATCCAATCCAAATCCAGTACATTAATTCGATTGGGCACGCATACCTTTTCACGGCATCAGTGAAGACGCAGAAGCATGTTCATTCTTTGTACGACATCAATGAAAAAGGGCGAGCGGTCGGCAGTGTAAAGGGTAACGTCGATTGGTAGTAACAATCAGTTACAAACGAAGTATAACGACATGCATTGTTGACGAAAAACTCTTGGGAACCAACCGAAACAACAACCAGTGCGACAACAAACGGGACAGTGTACCAACATCGCGTCCTTCTAGGAACCAGCTTGTCATTATTTTTTTTAAGCTTTTGACTTGGTGCAGTTGATGGCACAATAATAATCACATTATGATGATTTGATGTTCCGATTTGATCGCGAGATTCTGTTTGTTGAGAGACCAAAGAGACCAAACAAGAGTTGTTTAGACCACAGATTAGAGAATAACCGCCCCACACAGATATGACTCCGCTATGGTAGAGCGTGTAATGCCTGCAACAGCTGGCGCCATCTGGCGAAAAACGCGTCGCGGCCGTAGTCGCAAGCTCGGAGCAAGGGTTAAAGCCGTAACCAGACTGGCTGCTCGCTGCTGCACGCTGACGTAGTATGGTGTAAAAAAGACTTCAATATTGGTTCTTAACGCAACACCAACCACACGATTGCTGCAATTTTGACCTTGTAGGCACGTAGCCACGCATAGCTTCGCACGAAATTGTCTTCTGTCTGGAGAGGCCTTTAGAAGCATAGCAAAACCTATGACGCCAACCTTTGCAAGTTACATTACTAAAACCTCGACTAAAACATTAATGAAGGCTTATAAACAAAGTAAGGTAATTGTTTGGAAACCTTACTTTTCACGCTATCGACCTTATTCACCTACCTATCGATTCCTTTCGTCGTTAGGGTTCCAAAAATCATAACGAAAACGTGTGCAAACGCTTTTTTATTAAAAAAAAAATTATTAAAACACGCTAAAACGCTACGCATAACTGGGGCGCCGTCATTGGCGCGAAAAGACACAAGAGCGAAACGTCAGCAGAGCGAACGACTTACGAGCGCAACAATACACCGTCAGAAGCGCGAATAGCAACAAGACCGAACCGTCATATGAGCGAATTACACTTCAACTGCAAACCGACGTAAGAGCGAATTCCCCTTGCAGGCCTCTGTCACAAGAGCGAATCATTAAACACACCTCCGACACAAGAGCGAATTGAGTAAACAAATCCCCGACATAAGAGCGAAATACCTTTACAAGCCACTGTCACAAGAGCGAAATGACATAAGAGCGAAACAAGGAAACCCCTAATCCAAAACTAGGAAATGCCTAATCCTAATCATGCTTGATCTCGACTTGAGGTCTTCTCCACATACCTCTTGCTGACCTGGGGGGGGGGGGGTTCCCGCCCGGAAGGATGGGTTGGTGGGATCCGTAGAATTATTTCCATACGTTTTCGTGCATTTTCTTCATATCTAACTGTGTTTATTCTCAAAAATTTTGGCAATTTTTCCGTTTTTATTTGCCTTAGAGGGGGAAAATAAGTTTGTCCATTATTTAGTACAAAATTCTTAGTCCACCCATAATGCAGGTTCCCTTTTAACTCGCGAACAAATTAAAAAGAAAAAATTACTGTAATCCCAAATAAACAAATAATTTTCATGATTTTTTTCGATGCGAATCTTACTTCTCTTTCGTGAGTGCATGATCAACAAATCCAAAGAAACTATCAAATAAAAAAAAAAGTGCAAACTAATGCAACCGATTAAAAAGGTTTTTGGTTTACACCAAGACTTCGAATGAAGACAGATCTTATGACGGAGAACGTGTGAAGTCTTTTAAGACCCCTAAGCCGAATTTTTTGGTCGCATTCCGTGGCGTAACGTCCAGTTTTTTTGCAATCTAAATATTTAGCGAACAATTTCAGTCATCAATGCTTTCGGCTGATTTACTGCTTATACACTTTTCTGAATTCCTTCAAGCTTTGTTTGTTATTACCATAATAATAATAAATAGGCAGAAAACTGACTTATGAAGACCAGAAGATTACTCGGCCGAGTGAGAGATGCTGTACATTAGTTTCTTTACGTTCCTTTTTCCATCTTACACAGCATGCTAAACATGACTTCAAAAGGAACACTCCCCGGGAACACCAAAACTAGTGAACGAATTTTACGAGCGCATCTGGGTAGCTCTGCCACCACACGCGAGATTTGTGGAAACGCTACAATCGAATGAATCCAACACCAATCTTTAGGAGGACATCAGGATAGCTCTGCCACTACTCGCGATATTTCTTTTAATCACTGCAAGCGAATACCGAAGCAACGAATGAATGCAACACTGATCTTTACGACCACATCTGGATAACTCTGCCACCACACGCGAGATTTGTTGTAAACACTAAAAGAGAATGAAGCCAACACCAAGCTTTAGGAGAGCATCGGGATAGCTCTGCCACTACTCGCGAGATTTGTTGTAAGCACTACAAGCAAACACCCGAACTCACGAATGACTACAACACTGATCTTTACGAGTGCATCTGGATAGCTCTGCCACTATGCGCAACATTTGTTGGAAAAACTACAAGCGAATGAATCCAACACCAATCTTTACGAGTGCATCTAGATAGCTTTGCCACTACGCGCGAGTGCTGTAGAAATGGTAAAGGAAGCAACTGCACTGTTCAAACATATGAAATTGCAGTAGGCCTAATAGTTTTATATTTTTGTTACCATTTGCTATTACTTTTATCTTCGTCAATTTAAAGGAACTTTCATTGTGGCACATTATGGCAAATGGCTTCGTGCTGTTAATTTAGTGTTCGGGGCCACTAGTCTTATAGACTGGGCTTACGCCTCACCGCAGCTACTAAAAACCCGAATCAATCCGACAACGGCAAGAATTTTATCTTCGAATTTAACGAATGCACCACGGCTCTCTTGTCATGAAATTTCAGTCAAATCAAAACAAAACTGCGAACGCTATCCTGTCCCGAACAGACAAACGCACCCGTACATACAAATACACGCGCTTAGTTCGCTCCGCCAATAATAAAATTTAAAACAGTCAAGAACTATAATTGTTTGCCATAGTTCGTATTTATATGTTCTAATACAGTAAAAACTATAGGAGTTGATACACGTCCGTAGGAATAAGGTGTGCCCGTGCTGCTACTATCGCTTCATATTCTATCCCTTGTCACAAGGTCGTCTGGAAGAGAAACGTGGATTTCGTTTCCCGGCTCAAGGACAGTTCATTCGACATCACCAGAATCGTATTTTACCGAAGCAACGCCAAGAGGCGTCAACGTTCCGGTACATTCGTGAATTGGCTCGAGACAACAGGCGAACGCACAATTTCTTCTCCAGTCTGCTTTGAGTGTAAAAAGCCGTGTTCTTCCCAACTTCCCGGTCATGAAACGGTCGTGGTTTAATCGTAGTACGAGTATTATTACTATCAATGCACTAACATCATTAAGGACCTATGATGTGCGTGTGTGTGTGTTTGTACGTCTACTCCTCTGGAACCAAAGCACCTACAAACACGGGAGTAGAACCAAACGAAATATAATTAAATTGCGCTCAGTATAAGCCTATTTTCATCGCTGTAACTTGATATTACGACCCTCAAAAACGCGAAAAACCTTATTTTAAAATCCTGAAAAAATAACGTCAAAGTTTTTTTAAACCCTCATGATGTTTGTTCATGACGTCATAGTTTGTTCATGAAAACCTCCTCGCGCGAAGGATCTGGAAAAGGATGCACGCAAAAATAATCTAAAAGGACGACGTGCCAAGGTGCCAAACATTCATGTTTCTGAAGCACGATGGTGCGTGGATTAAGCGAGCAGAGAGAGCGATTTGCACGTAAAGTAAACTTTTTCAATATGTGTCTCGCTTTGCTCTCTCTCAATCTTTCATCTCTCACTTTCATAGGGGATTACTGCTGGAGGAGAAGATGCAGCCGCGCTTATGTGATGGACGAACTGTGAGCAATAATTACAATTAGAAAACAAAAACGAACTCGTTTGGTGTTTAAGGTAAGGTTTAACTGATCCGAAGTCAAAACAGCAAAGGAATACAAATAAACTTTCCTGTAAGGTTTCGTATACCGCACTGTTCCTGTACTGTTTTATCCACGTGAAACCTTACTGCTGTATTTACATGTTTTTGCAGTTTTTACTTTAGAACACTATAGGTCGGATTGGTTCATTCTACTTGGTTAAACGACATCGCTGAAAAATCGTGAAAACCATAGTCTTACTGTGCTTAGTACATACCTACACACTATAAGTAATCCAGGGTGATGGACGAACTGTGAGCAATAATTACAATTAGTTTGCGACGAAATAATCAGCAAATGATTTTGTGATGCTCCTGGAAAGAAACTACTGGAAGCATGGATTGACGCGCACGTTTCTCGGATGGCCAGACTGTTGGAATGTTTTATGGTTATCATTTGTTTATGCAGTGAAGCCTTACGAAACAAGCGTACTGCACTCTGACCAGTGCTTGATCGTTTTAGACGTGGAATGTCTGTCAGCAGCACAAGAGTTGCAGCGTGAAAGCTCCTCGAGCGTAGCGAGACGACGCGGAACGAACGAGCGAAGCGAGCGACTCCGCTAGTATACTATTATGCATGAAAATATTTATCGATTTAGGTACTCAGCCAATTTGTGTTACTGTACTGAAATTGAAGTACAGTCTGTTAAAAAATGCACATTGGCCAAATTACTCTTCCCAGAACTAAGAAACAACGTAGAGCTACATATGTAAGGCACACATAGTGGGCTCAGCCGGGAACGATTTCGCAGGGGGCCGACCAAAGCCAGCTAGGGGATGTGGGGAAGCGCTGTAAGCTTTTCCAGTTCTCGGGAATTTATTTAACATTATGACACGCTTGTAAAAACGTGTAACTAAATTTTTTTTATAGTTTTCCTTAATGTTTTTAATGTTTTTGTTCAAGTCATTAATTATATTTTAAATTTATGATCGCTCAGTTTCTAACAACATTTGCTCAAGCTTAACATAAAGCAAGAAAACATTGTCAGTTCAAAAAGAGTTAATTTTTCCGTTTTCGTTAGATTTGGTTTCGAGGGGACTGGCCTGCTTGCCCCCCCCCCCCCCTCTCCCCACCACCTTTCCCTGCATCAATTGCAGAGAAGAAAAACTTGAAGATAAAATTAAATCACATAAATCAAATTTAAAACTAAAAGTGCAACAAATTTATTCGTACAGCAGTATTAAAAAACGGGTCAAACAAAATTATGTTCCAACGTTGTGCTTTTTTTTACTCAATCACCAGTTCAGAGCCGAGAAGTTGGCTTCACTGCAGTGCAGCCAGCATGTTCAGAGTTAGCTTTTAAACATCATCATAACTATTTTATTTATTATCCGATTTCGAATCAGTTTTTTTGTTGTTGGTCATATTGTGTCCTTGCGTCCAATTTTCTAATTTAGCCTACTTTTCTGCCGTATCGTATCTCGTTTGGAAGATAGCACGAGGATGACCTTGCAATATTAATTCACGGTCATTCCTTTTTTTCTCGTGTAAACGTCCCCCATCACATCCATCATTGCATTTCAATCATTATATTCTCTCATCAGCCATTCTCAGGATATCGGCTCGTAACACTTTAGTGGATCACCCTGTATATATTTTGCAGTTCAGCACATATTCAGAATTTTTAGTTGTGTCCTGTCGGTATGTCTGCCTTTCCAACTCCATACGTTAACCGCACATTGCTATCCTCCTCCAGTATTTCTGTACCAAACAACACGTCGAATTACTGATGCAGTATTAGTACATCCTTGTTTTTCTCTTCCGCTCGTTTTCACGTCAACAACACTATACACTGCTAATGCCTAGAAAAATCTAGAAATGTAGAAAAATAAGTGACAGAGCCTAGCAACACGATGTCACTCAATGTCATTTCAAATGACCGTTATGACACGTGTGACATTAAATTGTGTCCATTTTCTGTCCCTCCCAAATGAAAATAAGCCTAGATTCGAACCCTGCAGACTACATAAAAAAGAAAAATTACTGCTACATCTTTTTGCCCTGAAATTTACGCATTTCAATCTGCTCCACTCTCACCATATTAGTGCAAAAATACTACGGCATAAGAATGCAGCTATAAGGCTTCAGCAAAAAATTTGCAACCACAAAATTAAAGAAACTAGAAAATCCCGCGTAATGTGTTTTCATAAAGCAATAAACATTTTGCACCTTGATACTCATCTTACGTTGTTTTTTTTTTAATTAAAAAAAAACCGATTTTAATCAAGTACTGTACACCATGGAAAGAAGAAAACAAGTCAAACAGTGAAAAATCAATCACTAGAAGTAAAGTAGTGTAGTAATCCATCTTAATGTATGGCGTTATTTCTAGTGCGAGATTTTCGTTGTTTGGCTTGTTTGCTTCTTTTCTTTATCTAATTAACAGCGATTTGTGCATATATATTTTGCTTTTGTAAACTATAAACTTAAAAAATACGGAGTTTCTTCCTAAACTTTTTGAGTGAGTATACCGTGCGTATCTCGAATTTAATCCCTAGCTAAGCTGCAGCTTATCTGCCGACCCTATTTTTCCGTGCCCTTGACTCCTGAAGGGAGACGTCCCACTGTTTCGCTCTTGTGGCGTTTCGTTCTTGTGACGTTTCGCTCTTGTGACGTTTCGCTCTGCTGACGTTTCGCGCTTGTGACGTTTCGCGTTTGTGACGTTTCGCGCTTATGACGTTTCGCGCTTTTGACGTTTCGTGTTTGTGTCACTCATTATTTTTCACCAAAAAAATTTCGCTCTTATGACAGTTCGCTCGTGTGACAATTCACGCTTATGACGTTCGCTCGTATGTCCGTTTGTGAATTTTCGCTCTTGTGGCTGTTTTTTCGCCCTTTTGACGGTTCGCTCTCATGACTTTTCGCTCCTATGGCGCGTCCCCGCATAACTGTCGTTCCGTCATCGCGATGCTGCGAGGTGGAGGGACAACAAGAAAACCTGATTCCGCGCCCATGAGTATACGGAAATTATCTCGTTCTGGTAGCAGACGAAATGGCTGAAGCAGACGAATTGGTTGGTGTATATCGATATTTGCGGCCGGAATCACAGACCGCAGGGGCGCGCTTTGCGCGCATTATTATATACATCGAGAATTGGTGTAATCAGAAAAAGTATGACGGAAGCATTTCTGAAACGAAGTAGCATAATTTGTTCCTTGTTTCACAAATGCTTGCGTCATACTGTTTCTGATTACACCAATTCTCGATGTATATGATAATGCGAAGCGAAGCGCGCCCCTGCGGACCGTAAATTCGGCCACAAATATCACCGTCTGCCTAGGAAAGAGATAATTTTCGTTTAGTAACGTTCTGGTTGAAATCAGGTTTTCTAGTTGCGGAATCATCGCGTAGAATAGCTGCCGCTTCTAGCTTGTTGTGCGTAGCGTTTTAGCGTGTTTTAATAATTTTTTTTTAAATAAAATAAAACGTTTGCACACGTTTTCGTTATGATTTTTGGAACCCTAACGACGAAAGGAATTGATAGGTAGGTGAATTAAGCCAATAGCGTGAAAAGTAAAGTTTCCAAACAATTACCCAAAGTAATATGCTTTATTTATACAGTTGTAGTAAATCATTGTAAAATTATTATTTTTTTTCATCTTCCCAGAGTTGTAATCCGACAAGCGAAAATCAACGGCAAACGCCCTCTCGGACGCACCGCAATTCAGAATGATGTTCGGCCATACACTACAACAGGAGTGTATAAATTGTATTCACGGCCGTAAAACTATGCTGCCCCTGACTACAACAATTCAAGAATTAAGAATCAAATTTGGATCTCCGAATTCCCAAAGGATTTAACCAAGTATGAAAAAAAGATGCAAAGAAACTTGGGCAGAGATTTTAAAAAAATGTGGCCAGGTATAAATTAAATATAAAGGAATTAGCCCAGTATAAGACAAATTATAAACGAATTAACCAGATTGAAATAAGATAGTTCGAAACAGACTGTCCGTGCTTAACAAAGACAAAGAAAAAAATAAAGAAAATTTGGCCAAAAACGTAATGTTGTAAAAACCATGAGGGAAAAAAGAAGAAGGGTAAGGCAATGAAAAAGGTTTTTAAAAGTTTTAAAAAGTTCAAAATGACCATGCAAAGTTAAAAAAAAAAGTTTTCTTTGCTGTATCGCCTAAAAGGTTACATATAAGCTTTTATTTTAGTGTGACTTCTAAAATTAATTTTTGTTAATTTCAAATAAAACATCCCCAGATTTTCTTACCTCTATTAAAAGAACGAATGGAAAACAACAAACATGCTTGCAAAAATAGGCACCAAGCTAGCTAATTAAACAGTAATCTCAATGTTCATCATTCAGAACAGAAAAGCTTTTTTTTCTGGACAGTGACAACAACAAAGGTTAAAAAATTTTTTTTCCAGTTTTTCAGGTTTGTGTGTAAGTGTAACTCCCCCCCCCCCCCTAACTTTATCACTCCTGCATTGATCAGTGAGCGTTTAGTATGATTTATGGTTGTTTTTTTTTATCAATTTTTTTATTTTATTTTAGAGGCATTCTGTTTTTTTAACTACTGGCCTTCCTTCAGTTGCTCTGAATTAAATTTTATTGCAATAAAATAAATATTATTGTTACTTAGGGATAGTCCGCTATTGATATCGGTATCGGTATAATCTGTATTTATCGGTAATTTGCCATATCGGTATCGGACCACTATAAGGCTTCCGCAACAGTTTCCCGTGCAAAACTGACACCAAGCACGGCAAAAGCAATAACCAAGTGAGAAAAGCAAAGCCATTTGCTCAGTTTGTAGTGAAAATGTAGCACGTGACAGTTCCAATGCTCTAAGTTTTACAACAACCAAGTAAAATCTAACTGAGGAGATGAATGTACTGAAGCCATAAGTAGGAATACGAGTAAAAATGTTGTTATTGCTGCACAGAACTTTTTGGATAATCTCAACAGTTGGAACCCAAGCAAAACCAGAAACCAAATTTGCATTTTAAACCGAATTTAAACTTTTAGTCGCGAATTTTTATTATTATTATCGGCATCTACATCGGTATTGGTATCGTATCGTTTCGGTTTACCCTTCATCGATATCGTATCGTATCGGTAGAAAGTCATATCGGCCGATCCCTATTGTAACTAAGCATTCGTAGTTCACGCGTATGAATTTGATTGCTTCATCATTACCATAGACTTAGTTCGGTTAGTATCCTTGATAATTAAAACAAATGGTAAAAATGTTAAAATGGTAAAAGTATTACCGAAAAATTATCGTTAATTCCCCGAGTCGCCACTTTCGCCCCCCCCCGCCTACCATCCTTTTTGGTCATGGGGGGGGGGGGGATCAAATGTTTTTGGAGTCCTCTTAGAGGGCTCATGATATTTTGTTAGCCCTATTGGGATGAGGAGGGGGGGGAGAAAAACACTGACCAAACTAGGAGAAAAATACAATTCTTAGCCTCAAAACTGGCGCTTGCACACTAGAATTCTAAAAAAGCATTGGCTTGTGCGTCTTCTCCAGGTCCTGGACCCCCCCCCCCATGTCTGAAAAAGTTTCTAAGTGGTCAGTGTCAATGATAATGTTGGGGGGGGGGGATTGATAATGTTGTGGACACTACACTTTTTTAAAATATGATTGGGTCCTGGGGGATTCTTCATCTTGCAAAGGTTGATTGGCTGAGTTGGAGGTATGGGCGTTGGTACGGCATTAATTATCATGCCATTATTTGGTATGTTAGGATCCCTGTTGCCAGTGATATTGAGCCTAGTGCTCCCTTGAGCTATCGTAGAGTAACCTTAAGATGTTAGTCACACCTTAAGATGCTTAGTGTGCTCATATTATACGCTAAGTAGTGCTAGTGCACCTTTATTATGTAATTGGGCAGAGCTATGTATGGTTCATATCCAGATGTCATAACTATGGTTGTATGGTAGTCTGTACATTACACCTGTATGTAGGTGGAGCCATAGTAGTGTGGGTGAGAGGGTGAAGTGCTGTGGGGACACCTTGTGTTACATCCTGGTATTACGAGCTGATACTTAAGCAACACTCCTGGCCTTAGCTAGCCAGTTCACCTCTGGGCTCCAACCCAGCAACACTTCTCTCCTCTCCTCTACAATACTGGGGTGCTGAAGCCTTCTAAGCCTCCTGAGCTACTGAACCACTGTACTGCCCACGTGGACCTGAATAAACCTACTTCAACCCTAACGAGTCTGGTTATTTGGGTGAGGACTTGGATTGCCTTCTTCATACCCCGTAGCAAGTGGTGCATCGGCCTAAGCCTAATTGGACGATAATTGAAACATTATCAGCTGGTGGGCCTACTTCAGGCCTACTGTTCTACAGCTTCAGCTTGGTAAGCATAAAAGAACTGTGCCTAGTTTAAGCCTAATAGTTACTAGCCTACTGTGACAAGTTTAAATATTTTATTTTTGAACTGTGTTTGCAATATGCTATTGCGTTTGCTATTCCATCATGCAAGTTTAGTAGTGCTAGGGAACTGTGCTTATTTTTCTACAAATTTATAGAATTTGTTTGACTGTGCTTACCATTACTACAATTTTCCATCGAGATTTAAAAAAAAATATTTTCTTCATCTGTGCTGGCTGAACGTACTTTTCTTCAAACTGCATAGGCTTGTTCATCTTCAGCTTCTTGTGCTTCGATAAGCCTAGTGTTCTATTTTCTACTAGCTTAGCAAGAGTTAATAATTTCCAACTTTAGAGAGGAACAGTGTTCACTGGTTTTTATTTGCCATCGTTTTAGCCCAACTTTTATTTTGGTGTTTATTCATTTTCTTTTGAATAAGATCAGAACGTCAGGACTTGTAACCTACCAAATTCTCCCTCGATCGTGTTTTAGGAAACCAGAAGAGGTCGGTGAACTTTTTAAAAATTATTTTTTCAACAAGTGAATGTCTAGATCTACTAGGAGTAATCCTAATCTTGTTGAACCAATGTCAAATCCCAATGCTATTGGAAGAATCCCGATTATGGCTACAAATGTTCAGAATGAGTTTGAATTGCCTAGTGACATGTTTTCACCTAGTTTGCGTCGTGGTCTTTAAACCTTAGCACAACGTTTAGCTATACTTCAACGTCGTAGAAATGAAAAAAATTTGCGTGAACGTGTACGACAACAGTTGGACGAACAATTTCGCGAAAATCCGCAGCAAACAACACGAGTGCAAGGCGAAATTGATGGCCACATCGTAACGAACGGTGCGGACAGTGTTACTTCCAGTAATGAAGATCATCATGATCCTGGAAATCCTGAAGATCGACAAGAAAATCCAGTTTTCGTGCATACTTCGCAGCAAACTGAAAATGTGGAAACAGTGTATTTTATGAACGAATTTGGTGAGCGTGAAAGTGTTCGAATTCCGTTAGAGCAGCTCACAGAATTCAGGTCAGGTAGAATAAGGTTAGATAGTGATCCAGTTTTCACAGGTACAATTCCTAAAACTAGGAATAATAATCCAGTAAATGCGTCAACTTCTATGACTAACCTTATTGATAATTCTATTCAACCTATTGATACTACGGAAAAGAAAATGAATTTGTTGCTTGACATAATGCAAAACTTTGTTTTAGCTAGTGTTAACAGTAATAATTCAGGTAATCAGTTGAGTTTAAAAGCGAATGCTAATGCAAATGCTAAAAATTCAACAAATCTTGGAATTCCTTTGCCAAAAATTCAGGCCATTACAGTGGAAGAATTTAACGGATCTTACGATAAAATTTTTCCTGCAGCTTTCATTGAGAAACTGGAATATTTACTTAAGATTAGAAAAATAGATGAATTAGAATTTGTACATAAAACTGTTCCATCCTGGTTGTCTGGTGAAGCGGCTCGTTGGTTTTTGTCTGCAAGACGTTTTGTTGATTGGTTAGATTTTAAAACTAAATTTTTAAGTACCTTTCAAGTTCGTTCACAGGGCTACAGCATTTTAAATAAAATTCGTAGTCAGCAGATGCAGCCTAACGAAAGCTTCACCAAATATTTTGAGAAATGCATGCGTATTGTAGAATGTTCCGGAGAGAAACTTGATACGCAAGAAATTATTTCTGCTATTTTGGAAACGTTGAATACTACTTATCAGTCACAAATGGTACCAACTAGATATGCAACTTTGTCTGAATTTAGGATGCAAGGTGTTTTTCTTGAAAATCTTAATGCAAAGATCGTTAGTCGTACAAAACCTGTTAACGGTAATAGTAGCGGTAACGCTAAGATTAAGAGTGTGTCAAATGGTAAAAATAAGTGTTTCTATGCCTAAGTTTAACGCAAAATATTCATGTTTTGTGCGCGGTAATTTGGGTTGGTCGAAACGATTTTGTCCTAAGAGAGCCGAGCATGAAAAACAAACGAACGCATCTGTCAGTCAAGGTCAAGGGCGCAGCGCAAAGCGTAATGCATGGCGTGGTCGTAGTTAAGGTAGAAACAGTGATCAAACTCATGATAGGGATAACTCAAATAAGTCAAATAAAACTTACTATAAGTCAAATAAAACTTACTATAAGTCAGGTCAAGCAGCGCAGGTTAACAGTAGTGAATTTAATCCTTGTGCCGCGGAATTTAATCCAAAAAACGAGTAAGCCACCCAGACGAAAGTCGGACGCATGGTGTAGGCTTACCTCCGCGTAATCGTCCGTTTACTAATGGCGCTAAACATAGATCTAGAAGCCCAGAATCAGCACCATGTGCATATTTTACTTTGAACTTTAGAAAAGAAAGTGCGGAAGCTATTTTGGATAGTGGAAGTACACTTAGTTATATAGATTTGTCATTAAAAGAAAATTTAGTGAACATGGGTTTTGAAATTGTTCCGAAAATCTATAGAATTCGTGTAGCTGATCGGCGCTAAGTAGAGTGCCTAGATTACATTGACGCTACGTTCCAAATTCAAGGCAGAACCCACTCGTTCCCTCTTATTTTAATGCCAAACACTATTCAACTAGCTATTTTAGGTGTTAATTTTCAAGCAAGAACTGGTTTGCAACCAAACTTTACTGAGAACACATGGTATTGGCTAGATAAACCTAACGAAGTTTATCAACTTAAACGTAGGGCCAGTCTAGATAACATGAATATGACAGTCGATGATGACAAATTTGTGATAGACGAATTTTGCGCCACGGTGGATGAAATTCGAGCTAAAGCATACGAGAACAAAGTTTTAAATGATGAGCAAAAAGAAGAGCTTTTCCAGCTTTTGCTAAAATATCGTCATGTTTTTAGTTCTCGAGTAGGAAAAATTGATTGCTTTTTCGACATTGATACAGGGGATCATCCACCAATAACGCAAAAGCCGTTTCCACAATCTCATTTTAAAGAGATGCAAATGCGTATGCATATTGAAAATATGTTATGGTCAGGAGTTATTGAGGCTACAGAAGTAACTTGGGGCTCTAGTACTTTTATTGTACCTAGGAAGGGGAACCAAACTCGTCTCGTGGTAAATTACGTCCCTATTAATAAAATCACTAAGCCTCAAACCTTTCCAACACCTAACATAGATAAACTTGTGTCTAGGGGAACAGATTGTAAATTTTTCTCAGCTATAGACGCGAAGGATGCATATTGGCACATGCAATTAACAGAACGTGCTAGAGAACGTGCGGCGTTCGTGACCCCATTTGGTGCTTATAAGCCTTTTAGGCTCCAATTTGGACTTAGAAACGCCCCAGCTGCGTTCTGTGGTTTCATGACGAGATTATTTGAGCCTGTAAGGGAAAAAGGCGTAGAAGTTTTTTTTGATGACATTAGTGCAATTAACGTAACATGGAAAGAACGCTACGCTGCCTTGGAAGGTT
The DNA here is from genome assembly GCA_023313725.1 of Lithobius niger. Lineage (NCBI taxonomy): Eukaryota > Metazoa > Arthropoda > Chilopoda > Lithobiomorpha > Lithobiidae > Lithobius > Lithobius niger. The sequence continues at coordinate 15,169 of JAHWFP010037946.1, forward strand.
GTCTCAAGGTCATGTCAGAGGGTGGTTTGCATATTAACCTTAACAAGACTAACTTTTGTGCTGAAGAGTTAGATTTGCTTGGCTATAGGGTAACCACTGAAGGCGTTAGGCCACAAACTAAAAAAGGGGAAGTTTTAGAGCAATGGCCGTGCCAACTTCAATTAAATCCTTGCGTAGGCTGTTAGGCTTAGGAAATTGGTTCAGACGCTTCATTCCTTATTACAGTTATAAGATTAACGATCTTTTGCTGGTACTAAAGGGTAAGGAACCGAAGTTCTTTTGGACAGATAAACACGAAAATGCATTTCAAACTCTCAAGAATTCGTTACTTACCGCACCGATTCTTGCGAGTCCAGACTACAGTGTACCATGGGAAATGTGGTCCGATGCGTCCTTCGGCTCAATTGGTTCGGTTTTGTGTTAGCGTGACCCTTTAACTAATAAGCTAAGGACAATCGACATGATTTCTCGTCGCCTTACACCTGGTGAAGTTAGATTAGGAGTCTGTGAAAAGGAACTCCTAGCGATTTGCTATCACTTAAAAAGTGGCGTAGGTATTTGGAAGGTGGAAAAATATTATGTCACACTAATAGTAAATCCTTGGTAATCCTGTCTAAATGCAGTAATCCCGTAGGCCGTATGGCTCGTTGGTTGGTTGATTTATCACAGCTTGATGCTACACTTTGTTTTGTTTCTGGAAAATCTAATCAAGTCGCAGATATTTTATCTCGCATGAGGGGGAAGATAAAAACGATTACCGACCGATTAGTAATCCAATTCTCCTACCCGCAATTGACGAACGAACACAACAACCATATTTGTTGTTTAACAACGACCGCTTGTGCAACCAAATTGATGTAGAGCAGTTAACAATTGAGCAGATAGCAAAAGCTACGCGAACCGATCCCTTTACTCATGCTTTGCTGCTAACACTAAAAGGTGAGAAGGGGCAAGTCGTCTTTGAGTCAGCGGCTATGCGCAAATTCGTCAAACGCTATGAAAACAAAGCTGTGGTCACGGATGATGTTATTTACGTAGACGTAAATAAAAATGTTTTAGATCAGCCTAACCTAAAAATACTTGTACCTAAAACCTTACGTAAGAATATTATGGTAATGTTGCATGATGTGACGTTAGGTGGTCTCTTAGGAGTATATCGCACTTTGAAACGGCTGTACAGAGTTTACACATGGCCTAGTGCAAGTAAAAGTATTGTAAGATATATTCGCACATGCAAAGTTTGTCAGCAACATAAAGCAAATCAAGGGCGTAAGGCTCCGATGTTAGTTTCTGAAGAGCAGTCCAGATTTGACACATTAATGGCGGACATCAAAGGCCCGCTTGTTCGTTCTAAGGAAGGCTATGCTTTTATTCTCGTAGCCGTTGACATGTTTTCCCTATGGGTGGAGCTAGTGCCGTTAAAAAAGGCAGACGGTCCGTCCATAGCGAAAGCACTCATAAATGACGTATTCGCTCACCACAATATACCACGTTCCTTAGTCTTTGACAATAGCAATTATTTTCGTGGTAATTTGCTAAACAGTGTATGTAAACAGTGGGGGATTAAACCTAAATTTATTTCAGTTTGGTACCCCCAAAGTAACTACAGTGAGCGTATTAACCGAGAATTAACTAAACTACTGGCAATGTATATTAACACTGAAAATAGGTCTCATAGGAATTGGCCAGATGGGTTGAAACAAATTCAAATCGTGCTAAATTCTAATGTCAATACCACGACAGGATTTACGCCAAGTTTTTTATTGCACGGATATGAATTCAACCAACCCGAAACGCCAATCCCTAAAGCAACCCCGAGTGACGTAGATTTGGGGATAGCCGTCTTAAACACAACGGCGCGTTGGCGTCGCGCTGTACGAAAAATGCTTGCTCGCAGACAGTCGGAGCGAGAGCATCGTGCTAGTAAACTAAATAAACTAAGAACTAGGAAAAGTTTTCAAGTGGGTGATTTAGTTTTGCTGCGCAGTCATCATAGAAGTGAAAAGAGTCGTTTCATAGGTAAGAAAATGTTTCCTAAATACGAGGGTAGGAGTAGTAGCAAATACGTACTTACCACGCCACTTCCGGTTCGGCCGCCATCTTGGATCGTGACGTCACTTCCGGTTTGTGACGTCATTTTTTTTTTACGTCAAATTTCCGGTTTTTGACGTCATTTCCGGCCTAAGAAGGTGTACGTACTACAGCCATTTCCGGTCCATCATATTGGATCCTACATATTGAATAAATGACGTCACAAACCGAAAATGACGTCAAAAACCGGAAATGACGTCGAAAAACGCATTTTTTTTTTTCGACTGGTAATGACGTCACCTTTTCATGGCTTTACCCACTTTACCCTCCTCACTGTATTTACCCTTCTTTACCTCCCTTACATATTGAAAACCCAAGAAAGTAGCCGGAGTGGTCGAGACAGTTGGAAGTATTAGTACGATGTCCACTACACCAAAACGAAAATACCTGATCTCACTAAAATAACTTATCGTTCTTTTTGAGCAAATAATGATACCATTTTAACGTGTAACTTCCCTTTAAAGGTTGTTCATTTACTATGTTCAACCTTTCCTTTAAACTTGACAAATTGAACCATAAAAAGATCGTAAAAACTGAACCAAAACTCATTTCATCATGCATAACTGAACAGACCGAAAGAAAACTTGTTTACGTATGCAAAAAACTAGTTCCTACAGCACCTAGTTAGCCTTGAGTCACATTCCAACACGTCTATATGTAAGATTAATATTGACATAGTTGGGCGTAACTAAAGCAATATTTACCCTAAAGTATTTAAAATTACCACGAGCAGTGGGTGAAGACGTGTTTGCGAGGCATACACCATTTTTGATCAACCACACATATATATATTTATTTACAAACATGGAAGTTACACTTGTGCTCACTAACGTGGCGCTCTCTACACAAGGAATAAAAACGAGTGCTTACTAATGTGGCGCCCTCTACATAAGGGATAAAAACGATACTAGCGTGAAAACTACAAACTATAAACACATGCCCCAGATCAAGGGCTAAAATTTGTGAAAATTTTATCACTTTGATCTCAAGGCTTAGTGCAAAGTTTGTTACAGGCTGTCATCAAAATCACTTGTAACAAAATCAACTAGGTGAGCAGGGGCTCGGCGTTTCTTAGTGGATTTACTTCGAACATCCGGTGCACTTGCTGGAATTGAATTTTGTGCTCCACTTTCCTGTTGTCGTCCGATTTGGGCACTTCCGGTCTCGCTGTTTTGGGATGTTTCACCAGTTGACTCAGTATCATTGTCACTGGCATCGTCGCCGTCACTACTGGCCACTGTGACTGGCTCGTCAACATCTCTATCGGTCAGTGTCAGTGTCCCTGGCTCGTCAAAGTTGGGTCGGTCCATGAAGATTTTCAAGGACTGCACATGCACTGTTTTTGTGTTTTTGTCCGTTGGCTGTTCATTTGCAGGGGCGATCTGGTAACACACTGCCCCCACTTGGCGCAAGATTGCATAAGGACCTCTGAAGGGTGGCGTAAGCTTGTGGTCCGAAACTTGTGGCGAAGTGTACAAAACTCTATCGCCAACTGCAAATGTCTTGTCAATTCGATTTCGGTTGAATCGCCGTGCATTAGCCTCGTGAGTTTCCACAAGATTTATTTGTGCCTCTCCTCTAGCTTGCTGCAGCAAATCCAATTGTTTCCCTCGTTCAGTTTCTTCGATCACAGAACCGATGCGTAGTTCTGTTGGTAGCCGTGAGTGGTATCCATGAAGTAAATAGAAAGGCGAGTTTTTTGTTGATGCCTGTTTTGCTGTGTTTATGGCTAACAGAGTGTTGGGCAAATGGCTATCCCACTGTTCTGGATCATCTGCCGCAATTTTCTTCAGGATGGCTGTGATACACCCATTTACCCGTTCAACCAGTCCATTGGAGTGGGGCGTATACGGGGTTGTAGGGCTATGCTGTATACCATACTTTCGCAGAAAGTTTTGTGTACGTTTTGCAGTGAACGCTCCTCCTTGATCACTGATATAGAGCGCTGGTGGCCCATAGCGAAGAATGATATCTTGCTCAAGCGAGTCAGTTACTGTGTGTGATGCAACCGTTTGTGTTGGCTTGGCAACAACATACCTAGTGGCGTGGTCTATGTGCACAATCATATTTGTGTTTCCTGCGGCCGTTGGTGGCAACGAAACTACATGATCACCGGAAACAATTTCCCAAGGAGTTTGTGGTATAGGCCGTGGTTGCAGCATTCCATTTGCGAGTGTGGTGCGTCGGTTAACGGGTTGGCATTGCTGACATCCTTTGACATATGCATTGGTATCTTGCCTTGCTGTCTGCCACCAGTATTGTGTCAAGAGTGGTTGACGAGTCTAGATGACCAGCATCGTCATGACAAAGTCTGAGAATTGCTGTTCGTAGTGCTTTTGGTATCACAATTTTCTTGCGCTCCATTCCGTCCTTTATTTCTTTATGCACCAGTATGCCATCGTCGATTGCATACACTTTGTTAATTTGTTGCAGATGTGGAGTCGTCGGTTCGCATTTCAGCTTCTGTATCTTTAGCATACAGAATTCGTCTTTTGCTTGTGCCTGATGAAGCCTGGAGTCTTGGGAAGTCACTATAGCTAAGCAATGGTGTTGTTCTGGCTGAGGGTACCGCGACAAGTGATCCGCTATTACATTTTCCTTGCCTGGGCGGTGCTCGGTGACGAACTGGAAAGGTGCGAGGTCTACAATATGTCTGGCAAATTTCCTATTCAACTTGGCCTTAGAAACAACGTAGGCCGTTGTGTAGTTATCAGTAATCAAGGTAAATTCATGACCCTGAAGGTAGATGCGAAACTTTTCTGTTATGGCCCAATGAACGGCGGTACACTCGAGTTCGTTAGAATGATACCTGGTCTCTGTGTCTTTGAGTGTGCGACTTGCGTATTCTATCACACGCCGTGTTCCTTCCTGGTCCTGCGAAAGGCACGCCCCCAAACCAGTGTAAGAGGCATCCGTTTCAAGGAACGTGGGTGCCCCTTGACTGAAGTAGGCTAAGACTGGCGTAGTGGTGACGAGACGTTTCAGATACTCAAATGATTGCTGCTCTTCTGCGGTGAGATGCAGTTTGCGTTTTTGAGTTTCTCGAATATTTCGTCGCTCTTCCTCGCTGCAGTTCTTCGTTTGCCTTGCAATGCCCTTTAGCCTATCAGTTAATGGTTTAGCGATGGTTGCGTAGTTCTTGAGGTATTTACGGAACACATTTGAAAATCCCAAGAAGCTCCTTACTTCATGAATTGAGGATAGTGTCTCGTAGCGCTGCACTGCACTAGTTCGGGCTGGATCTGGCGAGATTCCATCGATATCAATAATTCGACCAAATAGTTCGATTTTGGTCGCGCCAAACACACATTTTGACTCGTCAAACTTAAAGCCAATTTTGCGAGTAGCTTCAAATGTAAGACACAATGCTTCAATGTGTTCTTCGAAAGGGTCTTGAGCTGAAGTGATGTCATCGTAATAGGTATCCACCCATTTATCGTAGAGGTGCAGATAGGCCATTTTTACTGCTCTCGCAAGAGCCTTCGGGCCATTCATGGATCCAAAAGGCATATGGGTAAACTCATAATGCCCGTCTTGGGTGATAAAAGCAGTTTTGTGTATATCCGCTTCTCGTACTCGTAGCGTGTTGAATGCCTTCTTGACATCCATTTTAGCTTTATAAGTTTTGCTGGCGACTCTTTGAACAAAGTGTTCCATGTCATCAACTGGATGCGGATCCGGTATGGTAATCGGATTAATTGTCCGTGCATAATCTACGATGACTCTTTACGGAGTAGTCTCATGAAAGGGTTGGTCGATAATAAAAGTTGGTGCACCGTACGCTGCATTTGATGGCCGACAAATGCCCATTTGTAGCCACTGCTGAACTTGCGCGTTTAATGCTTGTCTGTCGTCGTCTGGTAACTTGTACGGCCTGCAGTAAATAGGCCTTTCGTGCGCAAGATTTATTTCCAGTTGAACTTGCAGGCATTCGCCTATATCTGTTGCATCTTGTGAAAATATGTCTTCATATTGTGCCGTGATCTCCTTTATGCGTCGTTCTCTCTCCGGCACTGGCACCAGTTTTTGCTTTGCAGTAAGATCACGTGATCGTGTTTGTATGCAATTCACAGACCTTTGAGAGGACGAATTGCATGCAAAGTGATGTGTAGCTGTTGGCGTCTGTAGGCACAGATCCCCATTCGGTTTGCGAAGGTAAGTTGCTTGCACTGCATCCATCCAGTCTGTTCCTAAAATTAGGGGTGCTGGCAGTTTCTCGGTTATAGCGACCTGCGGCATTATGTAATCTATGGTGGCTACTTGAATCCGCAGTGTCGTCCAGCCAATCGGTGTTGTGCTTCCTCCTGCTATTTCAAGAGGGCCATCTTGCCATGGGTGCTCTTATATAAAAGCTGTTGGGTGCGGATGTTGCACGCATAATTGTGATTGACGAACCAGGGTCACATAACGCATCTATAGTGGTTCCCCCATCAATAACTGCAGCAATTATAGGCAACTTTGTGGCGTATTGTTGAATGCAATTTGCAGATTGCTTCCCTGCCATTTGCTTTGGTCGAGTACCTGTATCCTTGGCCTGAGTTACAGGTGTTTTGTCACTATCGGCTCGTTGAGTGCCAGCGTTGACATGTTTCGGTTGTATGTCCGGCGTAGAAGAAAAGTCACGTGGTGATGGATTTCCCTGCGATGAGTTGTTCGGTTTTGGAGGTAAGGCACACTGAAAGGAAACATGGCCATGAGCCCCACATCTCCAACAATCTTGTTCTTCGGGTTTATCTCCATTGCGTGGGTTAAACTTATGGCGAGTCTCATTTAACACGGTTTCACTTGTGTCGTTAGGTTTTCGGCTATTATGTCTGTCATTAGTGTGAAACGGAGATGAATGCTTAGGAACATTAGATTTACCTTCAGTGAAAGATTTGTCTTTCACTTTCACTTTCCTGCGCAAATCTAGATTTTCGGCCCTGTCAATAAGTTCATTTACGGTGCCGTCTATATGTGCCATTAAAACTGTTGCGTAAGTATCATCAGCAATGTCACCTAATATCATGGATATGCGTTCTTTTTGTGTTAGTGGGGTTGGTGCTTTCTCCAGCATTGCATTTTTAGCATAAATATAATCCACTAAAGTTTCAGTGTCTCGAAGCGTGCGAGTAGCTTGATAATCTATAAATTCTTTCATAGTCATGCGCGCTTAAATCTACTGCTAATGGCATTTTTCCAAGCATTAAAATCATTGAACTTTTTACCATCCACTTTCTGCCATTCTGCAGCTTTACCTGTAAGCCTAGTTGATGCACTGATCAGCTTAAGCGAGTCATTCCAATGGGCTAACTGGGCAATACGTTCTACTTCGCTTAGCCACTCAGTTATAGAATCTTTAATGTCCCCAGAGTAAGTTGGAATTGACTTGGACGTATCAGCTGTTGAGTAAATTTGGAAATTCGTTTGGTTGGAATTTGCACTTTGTTGCTGCGTTTGTAAAATTTGACTAAACATCGCTGCTAAGTCTGTCACAGTAATTGCAGCTACCTGCGAGCCAGGCGGCTGTATGTTTGACATAGTCGGTACGTGTACTGGGAGCAATGGTGACTGCTGACCTTGATTAACACTACTAGTGTTGGGCGTTTGTTGACCTTGATTAACAGCACATGTGTTGGTTGTTTGCTGACTTTGAGTAGCACTAGATGTGTTGGGCGCTTGTTTGACAATATTTTGTAAGGCTGCGAGTTGTTGCTTAACAGCATCAAGTTCGTTTTGCAATTTGTTTTTGTCAGCGATCACTTGATTTGCATTGTCTAATTTCACATTGTCACTGTGTAATCGTGTTACTAATTCCTCTTTCTTTCCTTGTGCTGAAAGTTGGCGAAGTTTTAGTTCAGTTTTAATTGTTTCAACATCAAAAGACGTCCGCATTTCGTCAATATTGCACGAGTCTATTGTTGCCATGGCTGTCCGTCTTGCAATGCTTGTAAACTGTTAACAATGTCAATACGAATTACCTCTTGGCGCTTGAATTTCGTTGAACCAGGCGATGGTGAACGACAAACAATGGCTTTACCACGAGGCGTTGTTAGCGATAATGTTCTTACAATTTACTCACGATTGCGGCCGTGGATCTGGCACGAATTTGGTTGTTGAAGTCGACTGCGCCATGTAAGATTAATATTCACATAGTTGGGCGTAACTAAAGCAATATTTACCCTAAAGTATTTAAAATTACCTGTTAAGGGATAAATTAAGCCTAATTAGTCTTTATTACAGAAACAAT